>JFFI01001574.1:0-49415 GCA_001563125.1 Colletotrichum salicis
CCCTCCCCCTCCTTTCGCCCCCTTCTGTTGACTGTTTCTCCACCCACAGATGCACCCATCGCGACCTCTCTCCGCCAAGGACCTCCCAATATTTGGCCCAGCCTGTCCAGGCCCAGGCAAGGCACCACGCAAGTGCCAAGCCCCAAAGCGTGGAGAGCCTCCTCCTTCCTTCCTTCCTTCCTGCCCTACTGCTCGGCCTGGGTCCCGCTCGTAGCCTCCAATACCACCATGATCCTCGCCAAGACCAGGGATGTGCCAAGATGCGCACGCGTACGCAAGCAATCACCCCCCTCCGGGAGTCTCTCAGAACTGAACCCAGAGAAGGGAAGAGATGAACAGTACCTACTGCAGGACAAGGGCTTACTCGAGTTTCTCCAGAAGAGAGAGCCCAAAGGAAAGGGTCTTGGCCCTTGGCAACAGAAGCTTAGCCAAGAGATGTCTTGGCTTTGAATACTTAAGAACCATCCTCCTCCGACCTTCATACTCACATACCTTTTTGATCCTCATCCCGCTTCACTTCCAACTTCTTCAGTCCTTCAGCTCTTCGCGCTCCTTGCCATTCGTTCTCTCAGTAAAAACTCACTGCCAATACCTTCGTTCGACGTAGATCGTCAACTCCATTCTCTTTTACCACCACTACAAAAAACCAAACGGCAACAACTAGCTCCCAGCTTATTCACACAAAGAAGTCAAGATGAAGTTCTCTCTCGCCTCCTCCATCGCCGTCCTGGCCGCCCTGGCCAACGCCACCCCGACCCCCACCGTTGTCGACGGTTCCGCCGTCGACCCCCGTGCCGTCGAGAAGCGCGCCACCATCACTGACGCCTGCGACGTCGGCTACGGCGCCGGCACCACCGGTGGCTCCGGTGGTACCACCACCACCGTCTCCACCCTGGCCCAGTTCACCGCCGCCGCCACCTCCTCCGACAAGAACGTCATCGTCGTCAAGGGTGCCATCACCGGCGCCACCAAGGTCAAGGTCGGCTCCAACAAGTCCATCATCGGTGCCAAGGGCTCCTCCCTCACCGGTGTCGGTCTGTACATCAACAAGGCCGAGAACGTCATCATCCGCAACATGAAGATCAGCAAGGTCCTCGCGGACAACGGCGACGCCATCGGCATCCAGGCCTCCTCCAAGGTCTGGGTCGACCACTGCGAGCTCTCCTCCGACCGTGACAACGGCAAGGACTACTACGATGGTCTCCTCGACATCACCCACGCCTCCATGGCCGTGACCGTCTCCAACACCTACCTCCACGACCACTACAAGGGCTCCCTCGTCGGCCACTCCGACTCCAACTCGGCCGAGGACACTGGCAAGCTCTACGTCACCTACGCCAACAACTACTGGAAGAACATTGGCTCCCGTGTCCCCTCCGTCCGCTTCGGAAACGTCCACATCTTCAACAACTACGAGGAGAGCATCGATACCTCCGGTGTCAACACCCGCATGGGCGCCCAGGTCCTCGTCGAGTCCTCCGTCTTCTCCTCCGTCAAGAAGGCCATCACCTCCCTCGACTCCAAGACCACCGGTTACGCTACCGTCTCCGACATCGACCTCGGTGGCTCCACCAACGACGCCCCTGCCGGCACCTTCTCCAAGCCTGACTACTCCTACACCAAGCTCGGCTCTGCCAAGGTCAAGGCCTCCGTCGTCGCCTCCGCCGGCCAGACCCTTTCTTTCTAAGTTATTAGTTGTCGGTAATAGTGGTGTGAGAATTGCTGCAATCAGCGCTGCCGGCCGTGGGATGTTTGCGTCCCCGGTTGGAAAGTACTAGGAAGAAGTACGGAATTCATGTAAATACTTTCTCTCTCTCTCTCGGCATCAGGAAAGGCTCTTGGCCACCTGGTTCTGTAGATATAAGTTGCCGGTTTCAACAAACTCTCAATGTCCATTCTATGCAACGTGAAAGTGACTGCCATGAAACGTAGTAACAGAAGCCAACGGTTGGTGAAGAATAATCAAGGGGCAAGGTAATGAATCTGACGCTACAGCCTGACAAGCAAATGAGACGGAATTTGGCAGCGATACCACCGAGCCATTCGAGGGAATCACAACACTCCTAGAATTTATGTGCAGCGGAGCGGGAGAATGGTTTTGATAGGTTCTAGGTAACTCTGTTACTACGTAGACAATACTCGTGTGTTACTCAGTGGAAAGAATTGTGCCAAACATCCCATCACATGGGCTTGCAGCCAGGCGGAAGCTTCGGTTCCTAATTGCCCTTTCTGGTCACGCCGACCTCGTTCCAGGCATCTCTGACGATCTTGCCTGCCTCATCTCCATAAAGCTCCTCCGCGATCTCCGTTGTGACATCGGCAAACTGGATAAACGTGCACTTGGGAGGGACGCGACCCGAGTTCATGGTCTTCCACCAGATGGGACCAGCCTTCTCGTACGAGAAACCACCAAAGGCCTTTGCCGCAAGATAGAAGGCCTTGTTCGGAATGCCCGAGTAGATGTGGACACCACCGTTGTCCTCGAAAGTTGGGACGTAGTCCTTGAAATGGGCTGGCTGAGGATCCTTTCCGAATCGCGGATCGTCGTAGGCAGTGCCGGGCTCTTTCATGCTCCGGAGAGCAACGCCCTTGACACCGGGCATGATGCAGCCTTCGCCAATGAGCCAATCGGCATTCTCTATAATGGTTGTTAGTAATGTCAACACCGTGAAGGGCATCTTAAACCGACCGGCATCCTCCTTTTCGACGATCTGCTTCACGATGATGCCGAATACGTCAGAAACATGCTCGTTGAGGGCTCCGCTCATTCCCTGGTAATCGAGAGGACTGGTGTGCTCCGTCACCGCGTGGGTGAGTTCGTGTCCGATGACGTCGATGGTTCCGGTGAAGTTACTCAGGAACTCTCCGCCGTCTCCAAACACCATCTGCATACGCTCGGGGTCCCAGACTGTCGTTTGCTGTTAGCGTAGTCCGAACAGTGTGGAAGGTGATGATGAACATGGGAATCGTGGGGGAAAAGCCTCAAGTAAGTGAAATAAAAGAGCACTTACATGCGTTCTCATACTTCTGACCGAAGTGGACGGAGCTGATGACATGCATGTTCTTGTTGTCGATGGAAGTCCAGTTGAACTTCTCCTTGTACATCTTCAGTACCTCGCCAACATTGTCGAACGCATCATTGACTGCCTTGTCGTCGACAGCTTTCTGGCCCTCTACACGAACCACGTCGCCAGGCAACTTGGTCTCGTCCTCGGTGTTCTTGGCGTTATAAATGGCTCGATAGAACTTGTCGTCCTTGGGGGCTTTCTTGCCGGCAGTGGCAGCGAGCGTGATCTGGTCCTGGAGACCCTCAGATTCGCCTTGCTGGACCTGCTGGACCTTTTGTTGAATACCTCTTATGTGGTCAAGATCCCTCTTGGCGCAGGCTCTGGTGTCATCGTCGACATCCGTTGAGTCGGCGATGTGCTGGAGCAAGATATCGGGAACGATGGAGGGGCGGGAACGGGAGGAGAGCTGGTGGCGCTGGGCACGAGGGCCGCCGAGGATGGCGAGGCGCTCGGCACGGCGGGTGGTGAAGAGCTCGCGGAGGTTCAAAGCCTGTCTCGCGGCATGACGCTCATGCTCACTATTGCACTCGGCATTGGCGATGGCCTTGAGCAGGTGGGGAGGAACAACATAGCACACGTGGCCGGCCATGATGAATGACTAAGTAGTATCACAGTTTATCTGGGAAGACGGGAGTAGGGAGTGAATGTCTTGGTAGGAAGATTCTGGTAGAGAGGCTGTGAAATTGAAGATGAGAGGATGTAAAGAGAAGTGTGGGATGTTGGAGGTTGAGAGAGGATAGAGAAGAAGAAGGGGAGTCAGACAGTATAGGGAACGTCGGGGAGGATGGCTTCTTATGGGTAGTAGCTCGGTGAGGAGTTAAGGGGGAAGGTGAGGAGAGTTGGCGTGGTGTCTGCCTGCCTTTCTGTTGCCTGCCGTGTGTCACTTTGAGACTTGCTGAAGACGTGGTCTGAAGAACGAGGCAAGTGCAGGTTTCCAAGTTTGGGGATTGGATCCAGTTGATTGGCGTCAGTTAGTGTTGTTGCTCAGCCTTGAAGAGGCAGCCATGCAGTGCAACCTTCTGGGACCTGCTGTCTTATCGCTGGCAGCTTTGGCTGGTCCTATCAGAACAGAGAAAGACAAGACATGGCGATGCAGCTGTCGTCCAAACACCAATGTGATTGCGTGACGGGGTTTAGAGCTGTCCCAATTGGGCCGGCATTCGTACGTTGGTACCCCTCTTCTCATCGGACAACCCACTTCTCCATCACGAATCCATCATGGGCTTTCCTGCGTAAGCCATGGAGCACCTGCAGGTAAGCCAGAGAAGGTGTCTGTCTTGGAAGGGGCCTATGAACAGTGTAGGTATCCAAGTCGTCACTGAAAACTTGAATGTCGCTTTTCCAGGTCTTAGGAGTGTGAAGGGTAGACACGTCAAGAGGCAGTAAAGAGCCAGAGTTGAAGGTGACAAACGATGCGAAAGCGACCAGATGACGACCACCCAAAATGCCGATAAGATAAGAGCTCCAGATACCTAGGCGCGGGACTGGGGCGCAGCGGGTGCCACCCACATGCCGTGACCAGGTGTTCATGTCCAGGGGACGTGTAACTTGGTAAACGAGGCAGAAATGTGGCACAAGTGACAAGAATCGACGGGAGGTGAGACGGCAGATCAAGAAAAGCTTTCTTGGAGGCTGGAAGCTCCTCGGAGCGTTTGTCTGTGGCGTCTGGAGTCCATCCGTTTGTTGACTTACATGCCGTTGCACGAATGCGCCCTGTCTCACTTGGGTCCACTATCTTGGTGCATGTGTCACTCGACGTCATTCTCCTCGTCTCACTAAACCTGGAAAATGGAGGGTAAAGCTTCGTCACTTGACGTTGGGTGCGAGACTCGGGGCCAGACAAATCGTTTGACTGACGATTCTTTCCAGTTAAGAAACAAATTACCGAACCAGCCACGTCACGCCAGTCAGAGCGTAGTTCAGCTGCGCAAGGGAAAGCTGAAAAGGTGCAGAAGTTCAGGCGGGTGTTAGTGCAGATAAGGTATCCGTACCTTAAGGTACCTTACTGAGGACCCACCTCACTCCTACTGCGGGGACTGCCGGCGTCAACCCGGGCCGCAGATCGCAAGTGCCGGCTGAGTCCCGGCCAGTCCCGTTTCCCCACTATAGCCTTTGGCGCCGACTTTACTTTGTAAGCGGGCATCGTGTTACCCCGTGAGATGCTGACGACTTACGTTTTCCGTCTTTCTGGTTAGAATGAGCCGCATTGTGAGACTCATGTTCGGTGTGGGTGGAAGTAACATCCCTCATGTGCCATTAATCTGATCTTTAAGGTAGGTAGGTGCCTTATAGCTAGGTGAGGAAGGCAGCTTGGAAGGGGGAAAGATTAGGCAAGAAGTAGGCAAGAAGCGCACCTGCCTCATCATCGTCATCTCTGGGGACGTAGGTACCAATAGTAAGTAGCGACAGAGCTTCAAATGCTTGAGGAAGGAGAGATGCCGAATGCCCCTCGAGGCTTCCATAGGTCATCTCGAGATCAAGGGGTTGCCCTTCAGCTCTTCCCTTGCTTTCCATCTACCGACGTTGATGCAATTCTTCAACCTCGATTTCAAATTCACCGTCATCCCAATCCCAAGTGTGCCGCGCTGTAGTAGCAAGCGGTCAAGCATTCAGGATGCCTCCTCTTCTCACCCCCAATCCAACACCCTCCAAGGACCCTAATTCTCAAACTCAGTCCTCGACACCAGCTTCTCGACCCTCGCAAAGCACACAAGCCTCAAGGAACCCCAAGAAAACAGCAGATCTTTCACCAGAGCACCATGTAATCATGCTCCGTCACGCACTCTCCTCTCCAACAATCCGAGCCCTAACCTCCCTTCCCCGCGGCCCGCCTCCCGAAGAGATCCTGCGCTGTGCTGCTTCCGCAACAGAATTCCTCTCCTTCACCTTCAACCCCCTGGAAAAGGTTGCCTTCTCCCATATCAATAACGACCCCTCCACCCGCTGGCCCCTGAAGGAAAACCTCGCCAAACCCTGGCACAAGGTCTTCCTCGTCGCCCAGTGCGAGGCCTCGGGCGGCGACTACGGCGACCGGCTCTCCCTCCAAGCCCGCCATAAGCTCTTGTTGGACAAAGCCCACATCGTCAAGATCCTGGGCCAGATTCTCCGCGCCTGCGCCGACATCATGGGGTGTCGCAAAGACGCCGTTGGCCTCAGGCGTTCCCTCGAGACCTGGCGTGCCGTCGTCTCCAAAAGCTAGGAGGGGATGACGACGGAGCTGCTGCAGGTACCCGATATTGGGCCCAAAAAGATGGCTTCACTCGTCGAGCACGGCGTCAGAACCGTACGCCGACTTGCTGAAATGGACTTCTTTCACATCGAGAGGGTGCTCTCCCGGAACCCGCCCTTTGGTCAGAAGATTGTGCGCAGTTTGGCGCACTTCCCGCGCCTCGTACTCGCTGTAGACATACCTAAACGCGACGAGGGGCCGGAGAACAGGATCATCGTCCGCGCCATCCTGGGTTGTTCGAATCGCGAGGCTCCTATCTGGAAGGAGAGAGCGCCTTGGGTCACTTTGGCCGCTGAAACCTCGGATGGTAGACTGGTCTTTTTCTGGAAGGGAAAAGTCAAGAGCCTGATGCCGAGCAAAGACCTTGTGTTCACTATCGAAGCAGCAAAAGGCGAGCAAGTGTTCGTGTGGGCGAGTTGCGAGGAGATTGCCGGAACTTATGTGACGGGCGAGGTGACCGTCTAGACTTGCGTGGCTGGAAGTATTTGATCTGTGACTTTTTCTTGGAAGGGAGCCTGTTATGGCGTCAATATTTGTGGAAGAGCTCCTAGGACCGTAAATTGCTAGACAATGAACACTCGAACCTCAGCAATTATCTCGCTTCGTCGTCAACTATACAGGTCACATCATCAAGGCTTGCCACTGCAACTTCTGGTCGTAACGATGTAAAGCTCTTATTCTCCGAGCGACTAGCGCTGTACTACTCATCCGCAATATGTAGCTGCTAGCCTCTGCAATATGAACACTCGCTCTCTCGACTCCCTAAAAGGGGCCTCAGATATACAATGCACCGTTGCCTGGACCTTGCGGCCTGGCCGGGTATCGCTGTTGATGATACTGTGTGGTGTGTGGGTGGTTTGCTCACATGCAAGCCGGACTCTATTCCAGGACTCGATGTCCAAATATTCCGGAGCATGTCACCCAAGAGGAAACAAAAAGGTGCACAAAAAACGAAACCCCCCTCCAACCCTTTTTATTACCCAGCCTTTTGTTGCTCGTCATGGTACTCCCCATCCGATCCCCCAACTCGACTCCGGTCAACAAGTGTACGTTAAAACATTTCGAAATGACGTCATTGAGGCGACGATGTCGTGCAAATTAGTCGTCGCGGTTCTTGCCCCTAGCTGATGGCGCTCGGTGGTGATGCAGCATAGGCGACGATGGCCTAGACGTCGAAAGTCCCATACTACGGACCGCATCGAGCGGGTCAAGGTTAAGCTTGGTTTCGTCGGTGACGGCTGGTGTGTAGGCCGGGTCAACCATTGCCTTCTCGTAGCTGGCAATCGTAATCGGTGGCGGGCGGCCCTTGCGATCGGGAATGCTGTAGATGTATGTCGCTACAAGAACCAGCGCAGTGCCGGCAATGAACTGAGAGTGTCAGAGGCCAAAGTGTTTTCGAAGACTGCGGAAATTCACTTACGGTGAAGTTGACTTCAAAGTTGAAGAACCAAACGCTGAACAGAAAGCTGATAACGATGCTGATACTCGCGGCAAAGTTCTTTGCAATATTGTCCGCATAGTTAATGCATAGCGACGCAAGCACGCCACCGACAGCCTGGAATACGATTGCAGTCCATACGACCCAGTTGTAGCCTTCAAAGAAACCGTGCTTGGCAATGTCCTCCGCGTCGATCAAGATGACACCGGCCATAGCAGGGAACAGCGAGTAAAACGAGAGCTGAATGTTGCGCGTCCACACAGAGGCATGAGTTCCCGATTCCTTGAGCATCTTCTCAAAGTAGACTCCGGCAAGACCCGAAGCGACGGCCGCGACGAGCACAGCGGTCAGTCCAATCGAGTAGTTCATGAGCGGCGACGGGTCTTGGTCCTCTTGGATACCTTGGTACGAGGCCGACCGCTTCACGATTTCTCCGCCAACGCCCGCGAGACCGTCCGCGGCCCGCTTGGTAAGCTCACGGGCCACCTCGGCCGCGCCCTCGGCAGCTTGACCAAGCTCGTGCACGGAGCGAGGAAAGAAATGGTCTGTGGTGTCGTGTAGGAGGATACTGGCCGAAGTCGACTCGGCATGGCTCGCGGACCCAGGTTGGGGAAGAGAGACAATCGATACACCCAACGTCAAGATGATCAAAGAGATCCAGCGCTTCATGCCGAGGGCGCGGCGAAGCATCGTAACGGAAAAAACGGCAGTCGTGAGAATCTGCGGCAAGCATATGATTAGCATTCATCTCTCGAAAGACAGAAAATCAGTCCGTAACTGCGCACCTTGAGCTGGTATAGCACTTGGAAGTGAACTGCATCTAAGTTTCCAACAGCGACGTATTGCAACGTATTTTGCAGCGTGTATAATGTTGCTGGAATCGCGAGCTTCCACCCATCGCCCGAGAACACGGAGTTGAAGATCTGCTCGAAGATAACGGTGGCCGGCGTGGACGGTGCTAATGTGCGCGAAACCTCTGCAATGGAGCAGGTCAAGCAAATGGAAAGCTTGATCACTTCATTGAGGAAGACTGCGGTGGATGTGAAGTATCGGTGGTCGCCCACGGGAGGCATGATGCGAGAGTAGTGCATGATCTACCACAGCCGAGTCAGCGCTGGTCTCTAGAGATCCCGATGACAAGTAGACTTACCAGAATCAATGCCGAGTTTTGGAAAGTGAGCTGTAAAGCGAGGCCATTGTTAGTATTCGCCTATACAGAGGAGAGCCTTTGCACAAGGCAAGGCTTGATGCGAACAGTCGCTGCGAGCGTACCGTAATGAGGGAAAGTTGCTTCATGCCCATGCCAAAAAGTGTCGGGCCCCCCGCCGGCGGCGCAGCAGCGTCGAGGAGAGCCATTGTGGCTGATGCGAAAGGGATTGAGGTCGTCAAAACGTAAGAAATAGCAATTGGCGGTGGCTGGACTGGTAGACAGATGTTAAAATTCGTGCGATGTGTGCTGTTCTTCCCGAAGTTTTGGGGGTCCTGTTTCGTCGGGTATTTTTGAACCGCCGATAAATCGTCGCGTTTAAAGGGGGGGAACAAAGTTGGGTGGTGTGGGAGCTAAGCTGAAGCTCTCCCTTTTTTGACCCTATTTTTTTTTTCCCCTTCCCGTCTCGTCGTAGGTAGGTAGGATGTTGCGTCAAGACAGCGAATCGGGGTAGAGATGGTGGTGATCTGGAGGGGTCTGGAACAATGTCAGAGCGGCGGCGGGCAGGTAATACGGTGGGTTGTATGGATCGCGTGGCAGCAGGTAGTGGTGATTGGCAATATGAAGCTGCCGGGTGGTGGAAAGATGCGAATAGCAGGAAAGGAAGGGAAGGGGAAGTTTGGAAAAGAAGAAGAGAAGGGTTGCATTGAAGCCGTGGAAGAGGGTTCGAAAGTGTGTCGCGTTTCTCAATGCCCCAGGATGGGACGTTTCTAGCCCCCGTCCAAGCAAGAACAAGTGCACCTCAGTCCTCAGGTGCAAGCAAATCTCTAGGTGCGTCGCTGTCGCTGCGACTGTCTGTGTGTTTCCTTTGCTTGGGATGCGCTGTCCGTGACGCAGGTACGCAGGTCCCTTCCTTCCCTGACTGGGTGAGGCGGCCCCTGACGTAAGGGAAGAGCAAGGGCAGGCAGGAGCAAGGGGGTGGTTTCCTTCCGAAGCAGACAGCAAGGCAAGTCGCAGGTGCAAGTGCAGCGCAGGCAGGTGCCGCGGTGGAGTCACTATCCGTACCTACCTATCTAAGGTAGAGAGAGACTGGGCAGTGGGCAGTGGGCAGCGGAGACAACGGGAAGGGGAGGAAGGGGGAAGGGGGAAGGAAAGAATGACAAGGGTACGTACCCCTTGGTCTGGTCTCTCGTCTCTCGTTTTTGGTCTCTCCTTCAAAATTTCTGCAGGTGTGAAGGGCGGGCAGGTGCAAAAATACCAAATGCCAAGGCAATTGCAAGATGCAGGAAAGAGGAAGAAGAAGAGATGCAAGTGCGCCTGAGATGAAGTCTGTTCTCAAATGGCCGTGAATGCTCTGGGCCTCTCACTCGTTCTCAATTGGTGATTTGTGAAAAGTCCGGTGTCCGATGTCTCCTGCAAAACCATGTGCTCTTGCTCAGTCAGTCAGAGCCTGTCCGTGAGTGAATCTGGCAACCTCTACACAGCAGTGGAGTACCTACTAGATAGTAGAGAGTAGAGACCACCTCACATCAGCAAGTAACCCGGAACAAGGGACGAATACTCGGATCTCCGTATCGCGACAGTACCAAATCCAAGTATTGGTGACTGGTTTGAAACCACGTCTCGATGTCTGGTCGCCCCCCTTCCTCGGTTAGCATGAGCAAAAAACTTGGGCAGAGCTTCAGCTTCCACGGCCTCCCATTCGTCCATCGTCCCTCGCCTCGCCTCACCTTTCATAACTCTCAAACTCTCGCCGATGACAGTTGCGGGATTGCCTGCAAATGCCGCCCTCCCAACCATGCGATACACCGCGATACACCTCAGAGACGCCTAAGAATCAGAAACACGTACCTCAAGCTGGTCGCCGTGAAGGCATCCACCCTGTTCTGCTGGGCAAGTCGATGCGAGAGGAAACACTCGAACCACCAGACCCCAAAGCTTCCCACGTCTTTCCGCTGCTGCTATCCCGGTTTGTTTGCCCAGATCCTCGTTTTTGCGATTTCTGATGCACCTAGAGATGCAGAGCCGCCCAATATCGGTCGGAGTCCCTTGGTTTTCAGTCCGATTCGAATCCGCTCAACCGCCCGAGCGTGCCGCCGTGCCGTCCAAGCCCGCCCGTCTACCTCTCGGAGCGTCTGCCACAACGCCCTTTCCCGCTTGTGCCTAGGTGCCCAGCCTGCGGGATGGACGATTGCTGGAGTCTTTTGCCCGGCTTGTAGATCAACGACGCATCGGCCACGCTCGCAGTGGAGGAACCTGAGCTGTGGCCCGCCGCCCAACTCGCACGCAATCCAGACGGGTCCAACGCACACAAATCAGCACCACAAGAGGCACTGGAGGCCGACGATCAGCGATGCGACGACAGGGATCACCTCTGTTTTCGGCCCCCTTTTCTCTTGTTCCTGTCTTTGCAACCTGGCTGCCGTCACTGATGATCCGGGGAAGTTGCTGGGAAAGCTGTCTCGGTTCCTGGTCGATGCATACACCGAGAAACAGTCAAATTGTTTCCTTCTGTTCGAATGCAATCCTCAAGATGTAAGCCTCTATATATATGCTATCGTCGACTTACCCAATCTCGGGCCATCTTCACTGGCCACCTTCAGCCCTTCACGAGATCAAAAGCTCGCCGTTTAAGTAACTAGCCCTGGCCCAGGGCGGGGAAAGCTCCCCATAGTTTCTGCGCCTCCATGCATAGTGAACTGTCCCAGCTGGATCTGGGTCCAGCATGGCGTCACCTGGCACTTGGCCGGATCACCACTTTGATGTTTGGGCAGAGACAACCTAATAACCTAATAAGCTTGGAAGCGCCATCGATACACTCTCCCCTAAAGCGAGACACGCTACTCCAACCGCGTTTACAGCTTCCGCCCTCCCGCCCTCAACGCAACGCCAATCACCACTTAGATAACTCCCTGTCCCGTGCGACTCCGCCGCCACGTCTGGCAATGCTTGGCCTCATGACCCGCCCGATGTTGACCGCCAACGTCACCTTGTGTGTAGTTGAAGGGGGTGAAGCAGCCAGGAGGGTTGGGTAGGGCGCATCACGCGGGGTCCATTCCATGGTTTTCAGACGGTGCATCCTTCACGTCAAAAGAGATCGCGTCTGACAGCTGCCAATGAGTCGGGACAGTCCAACGTTGAGGTTTCCCAAGGATGGTCGCCACGGAGGCTGGAATGCCTGAGTGCGATCCCAATTTCAACGCCTCTCCCGGATTCTTGCACCGCAATTGGCTTGTTGCAGACGTCCATCGTCTCTGTTCCAGGTGAGGTGATGGTCGAAGGTTGTCTACCAATGAATCCTCCGATGTTCGGCCCGGCGAAGGGATGGCACACCGCTTCGACATCTTCAACGACTGATAGCGGACGACTCATCGTCAAATGAGGCTTATCGCGTCGCTATTCTGACGATACTTCTCACCCAGTGCTTCTGAACGTGAATTCACATTCGAACAAAGTAACGAACACTCTTTTTGATCTCACCACCTGGGAATCCGCATTCTATCTCAAGCCACGTCGCAGTGCTGTGCTTCGCTTGAAGCTGAATGACGGGGAATATTGATCCCTTCATCCGTCCATCATCACTGATACCTCACATGCTTGGTCACGTCAAGAAGATTATGCTGATGCTTTTGAGCGGTACCATGAACACGATCACAGCAAAATGGTCTACTGTAATTTATCGTTTGTACCGTATCCCACAATCATATCCTATGAACCTCGCGAGAAGATGCCTGCATGCCGATTCTTGAATGCTCAACGCTTATGGAGTCGATAGGATCAGTCCCGTTTTGTTGTATCTATCAACTTTTCAACTTTGCCCTAGCCTTGCTACACTCGTCGCCCGACTTCATCATATGGGCTTAGTTTAGTGGCTGAGACTCCGTGGCAGCCCATCGATATATTTTAAGTGTGTCAAGCGACACAGTGGTAACGTTCCTCACGCGCATTCTTGCCAGCCTCGTGCTAGACGAAATTGGTACATCAATGGGATTCGAGTTCTTGCTTGTCGCCCGCTGCAACCCCATCCCATGAATGGTTGGCCTAAGATGGAAGTCATTTTTCATCGGCGACGATAGACAAAGCTAACCAAGTTTCTCCTGGCGTAGCCGTGACTAGTGTCGTTGACAACAACACTGATATATACTCTGCCTTGTCGACTGGCTGCTTCTGGGCTAGAAGTTCTTCACGATCACACCTGCAGCGACATGGGGTACCGGCGAGAATGACCCCCTGTGTCTTGGCTCTGCATGAGTTAGCCGAGGTGTGGATACTCTGTAATCTCTTCCAAAGATCAAACACAGATTCGACCGCCCACCGGCGAGACTATTACGGTTTCGTTGCGTATGACAGGCAACATCACACGAAGGAACATGTCACCATCCATGGCTTCATGTCTCTGCTTACGTAGGATGGCTCGCAGCCGGATCTTCCGCCAGTCTCGATCAACTGCGAGACAAAATCGACGCCCAGCCGTCGAGTAATGCCTCAATTCCTCATTCTGTGGCTGCTTACTCTCGGTCGAGGCCGGATTTGATAGGACCATGCGACTTCTGCAAGCGTCCCTTGCAGTGAAGATTGGGGTTCATCAGCACATGCGGGTAAGATTTGAAGTTGCAACATGCAGATTATGATTCTGCAGTCAGCGCGAGGCATTTGCATGCTGCTCACGGTTTAGCTACTAATGGAACATAAAGTCGCAACTGCCCGTTGAATTAACTCATGCTTTCGTTTCCTGCCAACGACATCCCCAGCTCAAGCTGATAATCGATCCCAAATCAGCGAAACGACATTTGAGCGAAGCCATGCGAAGTTCTAGACTTTTCGCGGCGGCTGCCTTCGTAGCTAGCCACGCCGTCCACGTCTTCGCGGCTGACATTAGTCCGACAGAGTCTGCCAACTTCAATGTCGTTGATGCGCTTCAGGAGCTAGGCATTGTCATTTCCGAGATTCCCAACCTGTCCGGCTTCGACAAGAGGTCAGAGATAGGCTGCTCTGCTGCGGTGAGCCGCCTCCCCTTCGCAATACCGCTCACAGGGTAACTGATATTTGGTTCTGTGTTGTAGTGTGGCACTTTAAAGTTTGTCTTTGGCGATGATGCCGTCGAAACGAGGAATGAATCTGCGTACACTGAGTTCGTCAGCTCATACTGGTCTGGGAATCAAGCCCAGGTTAACCCTTATTGTGTCTTCAAGCCGTCGAAGCCGGAGCAAGTATCTATCGTGGTTCTGCTCTCCCGTCTCACGCAGTGCCCATTCGCTGCCAAAAGCGGTGGTCACGCTGCAATGGCCGGCGCGTCCAACGTTCAGGACGGCATCACCATCTCTTTCCGGAATATGAAGACCATCTCGCTGTCTGCCGATAAGAAGATTGCCTCGATCCAACCAGGTAACATCTGGGGCGATGTCTACCGGGAGCTCACAAAGTCTGATCTGAATGTCATTGGCGGTCGGATATACGACATTGGTGTTGGAGGACTTACTACTGGAGGTAAGTTCTCGATCGAAAAGTTGTTAAGTGTAGAACGGCGCAGCTGATGAAATGACAGGCGGTATTTCGTACTTCTCCAACCTTTACGGCTGGGCCTGTGATAACGTCGAGAGCTACGATGTAAGTTCTCTGTGGATAAAATCTTAGCCCAAGCTGACATTGACAGGTCGTCACGGCCACCGGTGTCATGATCCGAGCATCAGCCACCCAGTTCCCGGACCTGTACTGGGCCCTACGCGGCGGCGGCAACAATTTTGGCCTCGTCGTGAGCTTCAACCTCCGGACCATCTCGCTCCCAGGCGGCAAGATGTGGGGTGGTTCCCGGACCTACCTCGAAGATTCATTCCCTGCGCTCTCTGAGGCTTACGCCAACTTCATTGCCAACGCGGAAAAGGACCCCAAGGCCGGCTTGTGGCACGTATACGCCTACTACAACGGTACTAAGCTCTGTCTCCCGACACTCTATTACGCTGAGCCGAACGGCGGAGAGGCCCACATCTTTTCCGAATGGAACGCTATTCCTGCCATCTCGGATACGACGCAGAACCGCATCATCGCTGACTGGGCTGCGAAAGGAGCTGAGGATTCACCGCCGGGCCCGCGGGAGATTTATGGCGTCATTAGCAGCAAAGCAGACAAGGGACTCGTTGATGCCGCGCAGGAGATCTACTTTGAAGAGGTCCTTGCTGTGACGGATCTGCCCGGCGTTATTCCCTCTCTGGTGTTCCAGGGCATCACCGTTCCGATGCTGAAGCACATGCAGCAGAACGGGGGCAATGCGCTGGGCCTATATGTCGAAGACGGCCCGTTCTATATTATTCAGTTAGCCGTAATGTGGAGCAACAAAGAGGACGATGATGCGATTTACTCCTTCACGTCAACGGTTCTGAAAAGGATCAACGATGAAGCCAAGGCGCGGGGGGTGGTGAACGACTACATCTACATGAACTATGCTGCGCAGTTCCAGGATGTCATCAGTGGATACGGCGCAGAGAACAAGGCCAAGCTCAAGAGTATTGCGAAGAAGTATGATCCCAAGGAGGTTTTTCAGAAGCTACAGCCTGGGTATTTCAAGCTGGACCGGGCCCCAGTCCCAAGTTCCAAGTACTTCAACTGGTAGAATACATGTAGACAGGAGCCGAATGTCCGATTCCTTCTTGCTAGACACAACACTAAGACTCATTGCACAAGTATTCATCTCCGTTAATCTTCCATGGCGGGCTAGTGTCTGTCTGCGAAGCGGATAATTACACGTTTTTCGCTAATCCAAGGTGAGTATGGTCTGTCGCTGTCCTACTATAACCGCCACTGTTCAAAGCCGCTTCCAAAATATCAAAGTCTAGCAGTCTAGAATTTTCAACGACATTCTTGAAACGTCTGAAAAGTCATGTCCGAATCCGACCGTTTCCGCAATATCTTAAGCATCCACGGCGGCGCCCTGTCCCGAAGACTCCCACCTCGGATCCTCCGTTCGAGAAGCCACTGCACAGTCATCGTAGCCATGGCGCAGTTCCACACAAACGAAACAATCATGCCAAAAGAGAAGAGTAGTGACGAAGATAGCGTGTTTGTGCCGCAGATCGTCATGATGCCAAAGTCGTCGATGCCGTCTGGGAGGGTGAAGCCCGAGATGAGCAGGATGGCTTGGCAGACGAGGAAGTCGAGGGCGTTGAAGAACTTGAGGCGGCGGTACATGTAGAAGGTTAGATCCGGGCGGGAGCTGAGTCTCTTTTGGTAGAGGTAGAGGGGCACTGATATTGCGGCTAGGCCGATAGTAATGTAACCGATGATCTGAAAGAGTTCAGGATTAGCTGCTGCTGCTGATTTGAAGTCGGAAGCCTTCTGATGAGGGATTGCTAACTCCATGCTCTGTTCTTGCGTGGTCTGAGTTTCCCATGGCGACTATTCCGGTTACTAATCCCGCGATCGATAGTGGAGCGAAGAGGAGGACTGTGAAGATTGTCTGCCATCGTTGCAACTTTCGTTTCGTGGGCTCCTGAAGTGCGCGGTCGATCATGATACATAAGTTGGGCGCTGAAGCTAGCACTAAGATTGCGGGATAACAGAAGAAGAACGCTGCAGTCATGCACACAGCTAGAAGCTGTTAGACACATGATAGGCTTCAAGGAGAAGGAGACAACTCACGATGCACGTAGGTCAACAACACGAACTCATCCTCATCGACACCATTGACTTTGTACGTGTCATCTGAGAAGTCAATAGAAAAGGCGTTTCCTTTGCTGGTAACGTTGAGTGGTATACATGTCGGTATCGTGACGTTGAGCAGGGGGTTAGCCGAGATGTTCCTCTGAAGTAGCTCGTGTAGTCCTGCTACACCCTTGATGATCCAGCAGTGATCAGTCGTTGATAGATCGTTGAAGTGCTCTTGAAGGAAATCGGTTATGTAAAGCTCATCCCAAGGACTGAAGGGGCAGTCTCGTCGTATAGGAAGTATCGTGTCATTGGTCTGCCGATGGTGCAAGTGTACGCTTCGGGCGAGACCAGGATCCTCGGGTATGCCATCTGAAGATAGCCTAGCATCTACAAGTCCGATGCCAAAAAGAAGTACGCCTAGTAACATGTTGACCGAATACATGATCTGACGGTGGTTCGA
The DNA here is from genome assembly GCA_001563125.1 of Colletotrichum salicis. Classification (NCBI taxonomy): domain Eukaryota; kingdom Fungi; phylum Ascomycota; class Sordariomycetes; order Glomerellales; family Glomerellaceae; genus Colletotrichum; species Colletotrichum salicis. Next base: position 16,984 of record JFFI01001574.1, read on the forward strand.
TGACAGAAGAAAAGCAAACGAGGCTTTCCTTCATGAAGTCTCCGGGGTAGTGGTAAATATGATAACCTCTCGACGGAGCCGTCGGCAGTCACCTTTCAGCGAAGGGCTTCCCGGTCGTTACCAGAATGTCGAGAACTTGAGGCTGCATTTCAGGGGATTTGCATCGGGAAAATTTACCTCGTTGTGAGGCTTGACCAGCGATTTAAGGTTTCGTCTCGTTGTCCGACAGAGTCGGAATCATCGTACACTCGGATCCGGTGGAGACTCGGGGGCCCGCGGAGGTGCTGGCATTGCGGGGCCACCCTTGCTAGCGCGGTCCAACACCTTGTAGTCTATCCGTACGGCAGTAAAAACGACTATCAAAGTGTTTGAGTAATGACTTAGAACTATCTACCGTACTCCCATGAATATTTATAATCCGATAATGGAGACTGTGAAGACATGTCTTTGCTGCGCCACTGCTGCGCTGGAAACAAAAGCTTCGAGGATGTAAAAGCCGTATTCAAATTCCCCGAAGATCAGAAGTCGAAGCAATCCGTGACGCCGTCAATCCCGAGCTCGCTCAAAAACAAGCCGCTTACATGAGACGATGTGGGCAATAAGACGCAGTGCTTCATGCTGTCAACGGTTCTTGGAGATTGGCTTTCTTCCTCGCCATCATCTTTCGCCGGCCTTGACCTGTCCACACCATGCGAGAGCGTTAAGCCAAATGGAAGAGCGGTTTTCGGCGACGGTTGACCCGGAAACTTTGGTATATCCTGCATCAACTCAGGAAATTGGGCAAAAAAGTCTGGTGCCATTGTCCAAGATCTCAAGTCGTGGATCTTCTCTTTGAACAAAGTGGACAGACCATATGTTCCCAGTTGCATGTTCCTCGTGTAGCAGTCACGGAAATCGTATGGCCATACTATTCGTAAATGTTCTTTGAACATGTGCCAGAACAGATTGCTACAGTACCGATGTGGGGCAACCGCGAATCGGTACCTCAATGCTGGCCTATAAAGTTCTCCAAGTAAGCATCTTATCCATTTAAGGTACTGAGGCTTGAGTCAACTCACCAGGCGAAGTAATCAGCTGACGGGTCATGAGAAATTTCTTGCAACGGCCTTTCTGGGGTCAGCCAATTCTTACGTTCAGAAAGTCAGATGCGTTGCACTTACGATTTGAGATACCACATTGGTACGACTGTAGACTTCACCAGTGTCGGATCTGCATATGCCCTCATGAGAAGATGAATGATGAACAGAACAGCAAGGCGTTCTGCCTGACCACACGCCGAGAAGCATAGTTCATCCAGTTGGCGAACTTTCCTCCATAAAGGCGTCATCCTGCCCGAGTGGGCTAAGCTATCCCAGCCGTGAAGCACAGCGTGAACAGGAACATCCTCAACAGTCTCTCCCTCCAGTCGTATTGAAGCGTCGGGGAGAGCAAATGGCTCTTGGAGGATTTCGTTGCCCGCTTTCCAGTTGTTGCAACTGACTTGTGAGCCATCCGAGAGTCGTCGAACTCGGGTGGTTGACGAGCAATGGCATTTATACAAATATCGTCGGTGTTCTGTGGTGAGTTTCTGCTTCTTCCTTGGGGTGGGTGTATCGAGAGTAACGGCCGTCATTCGTGGCTCATTCGTGCCTTCTAATGGCACAGGTGCTGTGAAGTCTGGCTGAAACATTGAGTCGCCTAGAAGTTGGCTGATGTCAAGAGAAGATTCGTCCATGAAGCTATCCATGTCATCCTCCATTTCCTTCTCAAGAACCTCGTCAGTTGAGCTATCGAAGATAGGCGCTGATGAGTATGCTAGAGAAGTTGAGGATCCTGGGCTCGGATGCTTCGGTGAAACCTCTTTAGTTGATGGCGGCTTTGCTGGAGACGGTATGTCGCAGACCATTCCCGTTGAACCCCATGATTCGGCCTCCTTTACATGATCGTTGAACAGAGAAGACGTAGTTTTGAGACACCTCATAAGCTTATTCCTCTGTTCAGTCACTTTTGACAACTCCGCCATGAGCGATGCCGTAGTAGCGGTATCATCTTGATGGCTCAATTTCTCCACCAAGCTCTCGAGCTGAGCTATTCGATTCTTCGTCTTTTCGCGAGCAACTCTTTGAGCTTTACGATCGTACTCTCGCTTCTTGAGTCTCTGAGACGTTGCTGCAGTCTGTGAAGTCCGCCCCGGCGATCGAGCAGCTGTGTCCTGTGTGCATGAAGGCGTCGGCGTGCCAGTCATTTCAAAGTATCTTCGAATGTTGTAGATGAGTACCATGCAGTGTATGTGACAAATCGAAGTTCACTTGTTACTCAGCAGATGAAGAAGTCGCATGAAAGGGTGGGTTTGAGGTGACGTGGGTGGGGTTTGTCCGACAACTTGTGACGAAAATGCGGGGGAATAAAGACATTGGAGGTGAGTGACCTCGGATCCTCGGCAACACGCGGTACGAGATGGTTTTTCTTTTTCAAACTAATTAAATAACCAGCCACTCATTTCACTAGGACGATTGAATAGTCGCGAACTTTCTCACACACCAGGTCTTTGGTGGTATTTGTACTCTGAGGGATCGTCTGCGGGGCCCCGGACTAACGGATGATCTGCATGGTTTTATAGTCTATATAGCTAGGCCTTGCTCTGTCCCCTTCTTCTTAGATAAAAGTAGTATGTTCCTGACTGGAGTTCCTTATTGTCCATAGCACCGACCACCGTGTTATCGTCGACATAGCGGAACGCGTCAATGATGGGAAACTTGTCATACACCATTGCTGCGGTTACGACACCCCTGAACTTCACCTCTCGGACCTGACATGTCACTTAGCTATATCTTCAACAACAAGCACTAGCCCGAAATGGGTGCACTCACTCGCGCATGGCCATAGTCAGAAAACCATGTTCGTTTACCGTCTTCCTCGTACCGCATGATTGGATCTACATCATCGACGGACCGGAAGTCTTTGCCTGCCCATTTGAAGTTGCGAAGTTGCAAGTGGGTCGGATGTCCCGTATCGAAACTGCCTCCTTCCCACTGGCCAACTAGGAGCTCTGGGGCGACAGCCTTCAGCTGATCGTAGACGCTTGCGATAGTGGCCTCCTCTACGTGGCCTTCGATCTTAGCGAGTTCCGCAAATTGTTGTTCGGGTCTGTATAATTGGTGAGAATTTGTCAATATTTACTCAGGGTTGGGATCTTAGCGCGAACGTTGAAGCCATCGTAAAGGCCGTCTTTCAAAGGGGATACAGTATCAGAATCTTGAGAGAATGTTGTCTGTCACAGTACTTCAAAGTCCACATGTTGCGTCTTCATATTCCTATTTATGCAAACGTTCGACTTGAACACGCTCATCGTACTTGGTGGCGCCATCTAGTAGTATGGCATCTACGTGGTAGTGAGCCGAGGATGCGAGTCAGAAGCTCGTCCCCACCCTTGACTCGAGTCTGCAGGTTACACTTGTGGCGACTTTGCAGAGTGCTACACAAACACTTGTTAAACAGAACAGTCCACTTACGTAACCCCATCAATTAAATTTCAAGTCTCGGTTGTTTGATTCCATAAGAAGGAAGATAGGCATTTGTCACACACTGGGAGAGGCCTAGATTTATGGTGTTGACTGCATGATGTTCCAACTTTCAAGGATGAGACGAGAGACAAGTAGGGTAATGCTAATATCACTACATATGATATAGATATGGCCTGTGAATGTGTATTGGGAGTGCGTGAGAACAAAGTACAGTTGGGCTGATAGAAGACTCAATTGATCTCCCCAGACAACAAATTTGGGTTGAATGACTCAAGGTAGCTGCTTAAAAGAACGATTGGAAGCGCTTCTTGGGATCGTAACGACGTCGTAGTTCCACCAATTTCTCAAAGTGGTCCCGGTATACCTATAAATTTGTCAGCAGAGCAACCAAAGACTTGAACTTCCTGTACTTAAATAGATCATGTACTCACCCCTTTCACGTCGTGATAGGAAGGCTCAAGGCCAGCAGGATTAACTTCTGCTTGAGTTTCTGCGCTCAAAACCTGACCAGGCACATCGTTGGATATTTGACGAATAATTTTCTCTTGTTCATCTGATCCATTTCCCGGACAGCTGATGATGAATAGCAGCAAGTGGTTCAAGGTGTTGGATCGAGGCCAGGCAACCTCTGCTGTACCACCGATTGGGGGTCGCTGAAGTTGACATATTAGTACAAGCGCAGTGATTAGGCGAAGTGAGAACGTACGAGCAACAGAAACTCGAAGATGACTGTAGACATATCGTGGATAGACTGGTCTAGCTTCGCTATATTGTCATAAAACTCAATAGCTCGCGTGATCGTGCTACAATCCAAGTCGGCCACTGCCATGGGCGCGTACAGCGTCTTCATTGTGCCTCGCATCACATTTGCATTTCCTGAAATGAAAGCCTCATTAGTGTGGACGACTCTGAGCTGTACTATCGTATCTTACTCTGCATGTCGATGACGCCTTTCATGTTGGTTACTCTTGTTCGGTCAATTGCTCCGGATTTCTTGAGAACCCAACGGAAGGTAGCTCGGCCATGCTTCTCACCCAAGGCGTCATAAAGATGAAAGATGACCGAGTCACCCACATCAGGCTCAGGGTTCTCCAGAACCGTGTGAAGAAGTTGCTTGGGCATCAAGTACATGAAGTAGTTGACCTTGGGATGAGGCATAGAGTGATTGAACTCCACCAGTTCATCAATCATCTGCGCCAAGAGGTGCCGCGGCAAGAGCACGATTCCCGACCAGATATCAGTTGGGTACGGATGTGCACGGAGAAGAACCTTGGTAACGACTGAAATCCTGTCAGCCAATAAGAGCAACAACAGTAACAGTGTGCTTACTGCCGAAGCCACCGCCACCTCCGCGAAGGGACCAGAGAAGATCTTGCTCCTGAGATGCCATGATGACCGTGCCATCGTACTTGACTACCTCTGCGTCTAGAAAGTTGATGGGATCGCTGATGCCGCCATACTCGGTGGACATCCAGGAAAGACCGCCATTCAAGATAGATCCTGTGACTCCGATGCTTGGTGTACGGGCCGCCGGCACTGGATCCGGTTAGTTTGGTGAGTATGGTACCCTACACAGAATTGTATCACCTGAATACTCGGGGTCAACTTGTCCCATGAACTCCACTACTTCTTCCCAAGTCGCACTGGCACCGACTGTAGCAATCTTTCTGAGAGAGTCATATTCCAGATTCTTAAAGCTCAGCATGCTAATGATCACGTCTTTGGCGGAAGGTGACTTGAATCCATGACCTCGGATAGCAAAATCCAAACTCGAGGAGTACAAGAACCGCACAATGGAAGAGAGCTCGTCGATGGTGTTGGGAACGAAGACCACCGACGGGTGAAGCTGCTTCTGAATAGCAAACGGCTCCGAGTGAAGCTTATATGATGGATCATTCGGTGTGATGACCGACTCCTGGCTCAACGTCTGAGTCAAGGGTTGTAAAGTAGCGAGCGTTGATGGCTGAGTCTCAGGAGACATTGCGATGCTGGCAGTAGATGAGGAGGATGCTTGATAATCATGGAGTTGAAGTGGGGAGATTTTTCTCTGTTGATACCATGAACCTAGAACTCATTTATAGAAGTCTGATGTCATTCCAAAACTCTCATCAACTGGATAATAGCAAAGCTTTGTCCTCTCGGATCTCGGTTTTAAGCGTAAAAACCCCAGAGGTAACGGCATGGCAGAACAGGAACTTTGGTAAGATGACATATGCACGATCATTTTTTGAGCGTCTAATATTTGTTCTCTCGGAGGGTGTAAATCTTAGACGACGTACTTATTCGTTGAGATGACGGGAACCCGATGGGGGTGTCCGTAGAGAGCCACGCTGGGCCTCGGATTTGGAAATAAAGGTTACCGCTACGGGGAATACGGAAACACCACCTTCTCCTCTTTTATCTCTTACGTTCAAGGTGATGATTGTGCCAAACTTGGTGTGCTAAAGTCGAGTTGTGATGGCTCGGCGCAATCGCATGCTGAAGTCCGTGACGGCCCGATTCGGCTACTAAGCGGAGAGAACGTCATCAGACGAACCATGAGTAGATGCAAATGCATAATTGCAAAATGGTTAGCACTGATACTAATTAGCCCCAAACAGAATTCTGGAGCCTTCGATTGAAACTCGCTGCTATGAGTCTCTAAGTGGCTCTCTCGCGACTTCGTCGTCCGTCGAAAGAGCGAACTTGCGAAGGAGGTTGTTGGATTTGTAAGTTCACGAAGATTCAACTGCTCATTTTGTAAGCGTTCTTTGCCTGGTACAGCCAAACAAGCTAAAACTATGCTTATATTGATACCTGAAGATATGGCCTTTTCTTGCTACAATCTCCAAGAAGTATCTGCCAGATATCACAGCACCGAAACTGCAACCGATCGAACGTAAACTTGCCAGGATGAGCACCACAACGCCCCAAACTACTACGGAGATGTCTCTCGTTCTCAGGACCTGCGAGGCAAAAATGCCCTGGTAACGTAAGAATGACTGCTCTCTTGGTTATTTAGTCACTGTATCAGGGACAGGTCAGGAATTTGCTAATGCTGGTGGTAGGGGTGCTTCTCGCGGCATTGGCCGCGCCATAGCTATGCACCTTGCCAGTCGCGGAGCAAACGTTCTTGGTACCTGCGCATCGTCTGGATCACTGAACCTACTCGAATCTCTTGAAAAGACAGTCCAACAGGGCAACCACTCGAGCGAGCTCGATGCCCCCAAGGTGACCGGACTAGTTGCAAACCTTCTTTCGCCAGACCTGGCTGAGACGATTGCCAACAAAGTCCAGGATGAGTTCGGTGGCAAGCTCAACATCATTGTCAACAACGCAACCCACTTTGAAGCGCGGCCCGTCCGCGAGCTTGATGCTGAATTTATCCAGAGGGTTTTGGTGGGCAATCTGCAGTTTTTGGCCCTGATGATGGATGTTCTTCTCAGACGAGACTACATTCAGCCGGAATCTCGCATTGTCAACATCTCAAGCGATTGGGCTCGTATCGCAGCAGCATCCTAGTACGTTACAGTCAAAAAGGGATAGCGAGCTTAGATTCTAGTGTCGATGCTAATTATAGAAGTGCCATGTTGTATGCATCCACTAAATCAGCAATGGAATCCATGACCAGATCTTGGGCAGAGATCCTGAGCCAGGACACAAAGACGTTGGGAACTACAGTGAACTCCCTCTCAGTGGGTGGCACGGCGACGGATGCGCTCACTGGAAGTGCGGCGCCGCATATGCGCGAAGCCGCATTGAAAGTTCTGAGCGAGGGAAAATCAATTCACAATGGAGTCGGACTTCCAGAGGATGTTGCCAAAGTCGTTGGTTTGGTCTTAAGCGAAAGCAGGACGCTGGATCAATGGAAGTGTCATCGCAGCCAATGGCGGCTCAGTCAAGGTTTTGTAAAGACTGAAAGCCACCAAGCTGCTCATAGACTACCTAGAGCAGTAGTATTACAAAGAAGCTATGCTTCGCAGGTAAAGATAGACTGGTGGCGGAATCGAACCGATACTCTGCCTCTAAAAGGAATTGACACGAAGCATCTTACGAATGCTGTCTCTAGCAGAAATTTGTAATAGTCTTATGAGCCGAATGTCAGAGAGACGCGGCACTTGGCGCAAGTGTATTCCCCTAATTCCAAATCAAGCCAGATATCACCGACGTACATCTGACGACGGCCGCTGGCGAATTCTCTAGTGTGTCGATGTCTTCAAGAGGTGTGAGCTCCAGTTCCTCGAAGTTGCGCTTCTCGAAGAAAATTTGCCATTCCGCAGAAACGGAGGCTAGGAGGCTTTTCTGATTCGACATGTCGTCAGACAGGAGCTCAAGGAAGGTCTATAGAACCATTGATCGAATTTCTGGCGGGAGGATATTCCAAACATATGAGGGCTCACTCTGCTGGTGCTCCCTGGGGCTACCGAGGTCTTGTGATTGCCTGACTTTAGGTACAGGCTCATGAGGCGGCCTATCTAGCACTGCATCCTGGGCGTTTCTATTCATTTTAACGGGTCGATGGATTCGCCAAAGAATTATTCTAGAGAGACTGAAACGGACATTAGCTTTGATCATAACTACGATGCTGCTCAAGGTGTAGATTAACTTGCAAGATATCTGTAGCCTGGTTCATAACTGAGCTAGATGCCTTCCGCGGACTGGACCAGCAAATATCGCATGATGATATTGGTGTGGTGTTTCAATATTGTTGCGGCTGATGATTTGACTGGTGTACAAGATGTCGGTGGCGCGTTTGTCGATCGCACTGCAGTTCGGAGTGACGATGGTAGTTGATGATGTGGAAGCAATGGAGAGGGATGTAAACCCAAGGTAATACTCAAGAAGGATGACCGGAAGAAGACGCCTTGAAGCTGTCCGATGGAGGCAAGCGCAGTCAAGCCGCGATGATGGGATGGCCATGGGGCGGGAAGGAAGGATGTGCAGGCCGTCCAAGCCATACCTTCTGGCTACTACCGTCCTGAACTCGACAGGCAACATCCCCTGCCGTCGTCGTTTATCAGATACCTCATGTCTTAGCTCTGAATAAGTAATGACTACTCATTTAAATTTCCTGAGCTTCTCAGCTAAGCATATATGTAGGAGAAAAAATGAATAAGCTAGGGGCGGAAAGTTGCAGCATCTCGGATGCCAACTCGTCGAGGTGCATCTGGGGTCTTATTATCGCGTGGTTCGCGAAAAACACAGGTGACATGCGTGGTGTATCTCACACAACTGACTTGGGGAATGGGAATGTGGAACCAAAGGACAACGATGCTTGCTTTTTTATTTATGATTGATGTGCCGTCTCGATGGCCATCCTACCAGAAGTCCGTTCCCTTGGTGAACCTCCCCTTTGTCTCCTCGATAGACTCAATCAACTGTAACGGCAGTCGCCGCATATCTTCCCCTTGACCCTCCAAAATTGAGTCACTAGACTTGAGAAACTGAATTCGGAATGTGGCCCAAAGCTCCTTGTCCTGTATGTTGTCACTCCCTGGTCGCGGATAGTAGGGGTCGTTCCGCCAAAAGCTCCTACACGCCTGCTTTATCCCGTTGGTGTCCATAGTCATCATTCTGCAACAGTCGAAATCTAAGATCCACATGGCATGGGATCCGAATGCATCTGAGTGGAAGTTTGTAGGGCCCATGTTCGACTTGGACGGCTCTTCGCCGATACAAGTTTGTGGTCTCCTTGGGGCTGCAAGAACAAATTCGACATCGTTCGCGTCAACTTTGGCGGACCGGTGCAGAAATGCTAGTGCCTCTGCCATGGCCACAGCGTATCCGTGAAGCTCCATTCCGAGAGTCTCCATCTAGTTGACGTGAAGCGGGAAGTTCCTCAAACTGAAGAATCTCATTCTAGGCCTGTCTTGGTTTGTATCTGTACTCCGAAGCTTCCTGCGTCCTAGGTACGGTCGGACAATGCAATGGCTGTTTGTCGAGCTATCGGCAATCTCATCTGGATCCATGTTTGGGTGAAACTTTTGGGCCAAGAGCTTGCGAACATCTCGAGATAGTTGTGGGACCTTCTCACTGATGAGTGCGTTGCAGCCCGTATATCCGGCCGGGAATCTGGGGAGCATTTGATCCCAGGCAGTCGCATTGTGGTTGAGAAAGCCTTCACAGTGAGGTATGTTGAGGCGGAGTCTGCTGGTGTTGTCCATGTCCAGGCTTTGGATGATGTGGCGACGCATCGTGTATTCATTTGTGATAGACCGACCTGGGCCGCCATCCTCCCGCTTTATGGCGAGAGTTGAGGTTGGCGCAGACCACACAGAGCCACAAAAGCCCTTGTCAATGGCTTCTAATGGTAGCGTCGAGTGCGCGGTGGTGAGTTTGAACGTTTTAGGTGTTTGTTCGTTCATTTTTCTATCAAGATTGGTTGTAATGGTTGTGTGTATTGTATTGTTTATGTGTCGTATTCTTTAGGAGAGGGAAGAGGGACAAATGGGGGGAAGGGTCGTCTTTATAACTCATCGGAGTTAGATACAGCTGAAGCCTACCCGGGCGCCTACCTTGGGCCCAGAGCCGCGGACATGGACTACCCAGCGGCACCGTGTTGTTTGAAGGTGAAGGGAGAATTAAGTCGTATGGCTCGGGGCTGGCTTAGCAGGCATCAAGGCGAGGGAGTTGCCCACAACCTCTCTGGCGGGTGATGGGACCGACCACAGTGTATGACAGGATTGACGGACGAAACCCCCTCAAGCAAGGCTCAAGAGAAGAAGTTCTAGATGGGGAAAAGAGCCAAGAGGCAAGGGGAGTCAATTGCGGATGTATCAGTGTGCGCTCTCTGATTTGGCTTCGAGATCGCACCGATATCGCGCGCCCATCATATGCCGCACCGTTCCGTTTTGGTATCATGGGGAATATCTAGAATTATCGTACATCATGAATACAAACAGCTTGCGTCCCGGGGAAAGCGACTCAAACCTGAATGGGAGCAGGGCTGAGGCCAACGAAATTGCTCTTCCGCGCCTTGTCCTGCCGCACCGCCCTGCGTTCAAATCTGTCCTGGCCGCCCTTCTTGCGCTTTGCCACCCTTCTCTGTTTCTTCTTATATGGTGTGTCAATCATCCACTTGTACCCCTTTTCCCGGTAGTACTCGTTGTCTTCCTCCAGCGCCTTCTTTTCCGCCTCGCGGATCTCTAGAAACGCCCTCGCCCTCGCAGATTGATCCGCCGCATCCTCACTCAACCTCCTACTTGCATCATCATACGTCGCGGCCACGCTATTGGCGTAACTCTCTTCAAAGGCCCAGGAATCAAGGTTTTTAATCCTGACGTCTGGCTTCTCAACCCAATCGGGGAGGTCTGAAAGGGGCTGCTCGATTTTCTGGCGCAACCTGATCAGCTTCTCCACCACCCTCTTTTGTGACTTGATCTCGCTATGAAGGTGCCCATCCCACTGGTCTTCCTCCTTCGCAAATTGCTGTTCATCGCGCATCGAGGCGAGCAGATGATTCATGTTCTTGATCTTGTACTTGTTCTTCTTCTGGACATAGTCGCACACGGAGCGGTGCTGTGGCTTGCCCTGGCGCAGGAACACAACACCATGTGCAGTCACAGCAATATTGGGCACGTGCCTTATGCCAGAGAGGTCCTCGCGAGGCACGGGGTGACGTTCAGAGGTGTAGACAGGCGGTTCGTCAAGAGGGGAAATGCGCTTGAGCAGGGGTGGCCATTTGGGCTTTGGACGCTCGATCTTCGGCAGCGGCGGCGGCGGTTTACCTGCTTCTGATCGGGCATCACGAAGACTCTTTTCGCGGAGGTAGGTGAGGATTTCGGAGTGTTCTTTTGACGACGGGGTTTGGGCGCTCTTGAAGAGGTTGAGAAACTTGAGGTAATGCACTGTCAGTACTAGGGGGCGCTGCGAGCAGAGTCCGGAACAATCGCACCTTGTACCCCTTGGATAGCGCAGCAAGTACAAGTCGATAGCTCGCCTCGGTCTGGTTTCTCTTGAACCCTTTCTTCACGAACCGCGGCAGTGGGTTTTCGACACCCTGGCGCAGTACATCGTTGGGGAGTGGCACGGCGCGAGCCTCTCGGACGAGAGCACGATACAAGGCAATTGCGGCGATACGATGGCGGGAATTTTGAGCTGGTATAAGCTGGGACGGCATCCTTGCGAAAAGGGAGGCGTCGTTGCCCCGAGATTCGGTCACATTGTTGGTGTTGATGAAGCTTGAGCTCTGCGATCGTCACATTCTGGAGTGGAGGTGCATTGACATATGGGCGCCTTATCTAATCGGCTGTTATCAGTTCTTATCGGAATCTAATCTAAACCTTAGGTAACCACTCCGTACACGAAGCCCCTTCCATTTCATCTTCTTTCCAACACCATCGCACGATTATGAAAGCCGCCAATGTACCCAAAAAAGTTGTGCAGCAGAGACACCGGCCGCATATATCTATTCGGCTGAGATCATCAGTATGCCAGTCTAGACGAGGCGGGTGGCTGGCCCCTCGCGAACCACCCGAAATGGCTGCAATGACACGATCTCGCTGGGGTTTGACAGAATTCAGATCGGACACGCGGGGTTGCCACACTTGGACTCGCGGTCATAATGATGAACCTGCCACACGCTCTTCAAAACCCTGAAAACCCCTTGGGGCCCTTGGGGGTCACTCCCGGGGCTGCAGACAAAGAAGGGGGTCTCACAAGGATACGGGGAACGGACCGAATGGACCGAGTCTGGCCCAGGGGATGCCTACCAACGAACCTCCTCCTCCTCTTCAATCTCCCTGTTCTCGCTATACGCAGCTTCAGATTCTTAAGAACGACCGGTTTTCGCACAGCGCAGTGCTTGTCTGTTCTCGGATACCAAGCCTCCAGCTCGACATTCTTTCCAATGTTGGCTTACTTCCTCGAGGCCCCGAAACCGTTCAATTTTGAATAAGAGTATAAGACAGAGAACCAATCACGCATAATTCTCTCAATGAACGAGCTGTCATGTTGAGTCTCTGCGGTGGAGGAAGATGCTGAGACGATCTCACATCGACCCCCGAGCTGAGCAAAGATGATGAGGCTGCTGCCAATGCAAGATGGCCCAATCAATCCCGAATGCTGCATCCGCCACTGCGTGCACACTATGTGTCGGCGCTCTACACCCACGTTTCGTGGTTTTTCGCCGGTAATGCATGCTCCCATGGCACACACATGACGATCTTGAGAAACTTCACGCGCCAAGTTTTATACAACCAAACAAAGCCACCCGAGGGTCCTTTCGTCAGTGGTTCTCCGAGAAAAGGAGATGACCTTGATGTTGGAAGTGGTGGTTGCTTTTTGCTTTTTCGTCCTCTTCCTTCTTGACGCCTCCAGGGATGCAAAAACCTCCGGTCGGTAATATGGCGTGAGTTGATGGCGATTGTTGCCGCTCATGGACTGGGCATCCCCCCAGAGTGAGGCTGGCAGGCGGGATACACTACATATTCACAGAATCACAGGCGGCCATGGTTGCAATGGATCTCGACCTGGTCTTTTGCCGTTGGTCCCCGGCCCAATCGGATGGCTTGTCAGCTGGGTACGGGTTTTAATCACTTGCAGTTTCACACGCTAGACCAGCGCGCCGGGTCCTCGAACTGACATAATTCTAGACGAGGACTCCAAGTTTGGCCACCATCCACATGCTACCGTACTCTCGTCAGTACCCGGTCGAGGCCGCGATGTTTCCTTGCAGATGTGTTTTTGGACATCCTTCACTTGCATACATGCAGCACCTCCGCCCAGCTGTGAACCGCAGATCTCACACTCTAGTTCCCTCCTACGGGGTCCGCGAAGAAAACAAGGCTCACCGGAAGGCCTCTCGGTTCCTTCTCGCCCCGGTCCCGCGATCCAATCATGCCAGCTTTTGGCCGTCTTATTCCCTGCTTCACGGGATTCTTCATTATTCTCTCTCCGACAGGCCCTGGCATTTCAATGGTAATCCAACACACTCAACTTGCCTCACCCACAAGGCTGGCCTGGCCACAGCTGATCATCCTGTTCCACGGTGTCACCCGTATCCTTGGATTGGGAAACGAGTCGGCGTTCTACCCTCAAGGCGAGAGACTTTACCCACACCATGACCATGGCAGGCTATGTACTGCAACGCCTCTTCACTTCTTGCTTTTTTGTCTCCTCGGTGGGTTTCGTCAGTGTTCACAAGAAATGGCGCCGAATTGTCTTTCTTAAACCAAGTACGATCCGCCTCAGACACACCCAGACTGCCAATGTGTCATGGACATGCCTGGGTTGTCTCGTCAAAAGGTCGAACTGTATTGGAGAGGGCTACCCTTCTAATCTTTACCGGTCGTACCTCTATCTAAGCACGATCCACTTAATGCTGTTCTGTTAGCCGCAATCTAGTCAACTACGTTTTCGTGAACCCGGAGCCCCATTTGAACGGCTCTTAGTGGCTCCTTTACACGTATACTTTTTTGATTCTCGTTCTGCTATCTTCTTTTGGGCCCGCCTCCGTCCGGGATTTACAAGTGTTGTTGTTAAGCTCTGCATGGCTGACGGTGCCTGACCGCAGGACCCCGGAGCCCGGCGCGATGGTGAGGCTATCTGACCCTAACAATAGTCTAAGCTTAGTCGGCGTACCACACTCACAAACTCGTGTATGCCGAGATTAAAGGCGTTAGTCGGCATCTTTACCACTTCCTACTCGGCGGATATGAGTAATCATTCCCGTCCCAGCGGCCTCGATACGCCGTCCGATACGGCAGACGACCTCGACGAACCTCCTCCCTTCCGACAGACCCATCACGCAAGCGGGTCTCGTGAGCATGGTAGAGTTAGACACGGCTTTTCAACGTTCTCTCGACCCCTTCCCCAACGCCCTTTGACAAGTCGCCGGATACAACTTGATGGTCAGCAAGAGAAAGACTGCTCCGCTGGTATCAGTGCCTACAACTATCCGGGCCCGTTAACAGCAGTATCGCTTGAAGAACGCGGAAGTTCAGCCGGCGCCGAATCGACTGTCCTTTACTCGGCATCCCACCCGCCTCTCTTCTCCCACCCTTCATATACACATGCGCGTCCGCATCTGACGCAAACTAATCAACAACTGAATGCGGAGGAACATTACCGTAATTTACAAGACCAGGAGAACTTTACAGTCTTTTACGAATCCCAACAACACTATCGCATACCCCATAATCACCGGCCCCACCAGGACTTTCAACATCAACACCAAATATTTCCACACCCTTCGCCCGCGAACTCTTTGCAGTCAGCCTCTCTCGCCTCTTCCTCTCCCGACACGTCGTCTTTGCTTTGCCATCCACACGACCCCCGGCTTCTCCAGGCCCAGCTCCAAGCACCCACCGAAAGTGGCTTTGTAGGATTTGCTTACGCAGACTCCGAATTGGCCCCAAATCCTGGCGAACTAGCCCCGATTCAGTTTTCGGGCCTAGAATCCGCACACCTCGCCCCAGAGCACCCAGTGGGTTTCTCTTTGTCCGGACCTGCGGGACCCGCCCATCCATTCTATCACAACGACAGTGACGACTTCTTACAACATCGCCATACTGGGGTCCTTCAATACCCCGGCGGCTACCCGGCACCATTCATGCAGAACCCTGGGCTGTCCATTCTCAACGCCGAATCTTTCGACGATGGTATGTCTGGCTTTCGCGCACCAAGAAGTCTGCCTCCTGGGAAATCTGGCCCCGACACCAGGGATGAACCGAAACGATCCTCCAAGAAACGGTCAAAAGCCCAGTCCGCGGAGGTAGCAGAACTCGACGACGAGGAAAAGAAACGGTCACGGGGAAGACCACGGCTAGACACTAATGATGAGACTGCAAAGGACGTAAGTTGGCGACTGACTGTTGACTTCAGCCCCCCTTTTATAGCTTGACTTAGAAGCCACTTTACCTTGATTTTCCCATTCCCCTGAACCCCTTCCCTCCGTCAAGCCATTCTAACTAGAACAGCGTCGTCGAACTCAAATTCGGCTCGCACAGAGAGCCTACCGCAACCGCAAGGAAACGGCGATCCAATCGCTCGAGAAGAAGGTCGACGACTTGAGACGCAACAATGAAGAAATGAGCAAGGAGTTTATGAGGCTCTACGACTTCGCCGTTAGCAAAGGCATGCATGAAAGCACGCCCGAATTTGGACGACAACTCCAAGCCACGACAGAAAAGTTTGTCTCCTTGGCACGGAAGACAAGCGAGGAGCCGGAAAGGGAAGGCGATGTCCTTCCAAGCCAGGAAAATGACGAAGTCGAGGATGTTGGCGGTCCTGCTAGTGGACAAGAAAGGGGAAAGGAAAAGTCGCCATCTGCCGAGATCGCTAAGCCGATTGAACAAGTCATATACGATGTACTCTCAAGCGAACAGCCGCAGCACCAGCACCAGCTACAGTCGACACCTCGGACACATGCAATGACTGCGGTGCACACAACATCTTGGGCGCCCGATAGTCAGCCACACATGCCGCACTCGACACTATCTCAGGCCCCCATGGGCTACGAGATTGTGACGGAGCCGACGCCGGACAATGCTAGTTTTCCATTCGGTATGTCCTATGAACATAGTCTGGACCAACCAGGCACTTTCGATCTACTCGCCAACCAGCCTTTTTCTGAATCCCTATTCAATATTCTCTCCTCGCCAACCTCTTATGCCCACCAGGAGCGGACGTTTGGGCGACGTCTGCAACGGTCGACGCTGGAGAAGGCTTACACGTTGCTCCGCATGCCTAACCCGCCGGGCAGCCTCATCAACAGTGCTTTCGGTTTCAGTTTACTTTTCGAGCCCAAAGAGAGGATCGTTGAGCGGATCGCTAACCGTCTCAGTGTCAACCAACGGGAAACAATGTTTAACTGGAAATTTCCATTTTTACACCTAGGGGGCGGGGGCACGTGGTTCGACGAGATGAATAATTTGGACGAGATGGCGTACCCGAGCGGCCACAAACAGAGGAACCCCGTGGGAAATCAGGGAACGGCCGAGCCGTATCGGCAAAAAGTCGACTCACTCTACGGGTTGGGACCGTGGGATGCGCCGACGGAAGAGATGCGGGACCTGAGAGTGGAGCGGACCGCCATGAGACTTCGCATGAACGTTCCGGGTCTCCAAGGCGACTTTTACGACGCGGACGAGGTCGAATGGGTCCTGCGAAGACGCGGAGTCGATATCCCCGCCGCAGCGGATTTTGTCACCGCCGAGATCGATCCGGCAGACTTTTCAGACGAGACGGTAACGGCTGGGCGCGCCCTGAGCAGCGGATTGGATGGTAGCAGCAGCAGCAGCAGCAGCAGCAGCATTAATAATGCCTCTGATATCCTCAGCACTTATGGAACGAGCCCTGGCGACGCTGCTGCGAGACAATGGCTTGGGCAGACCTTGAAGCCGACGAGGCCGGCTGATGTTCATTTGGGCGATCCACGATCTGTTACGCAGTCCGGCGACGCAGAGTCTAGTCAGATGTCTCTGGATCCGAGTCTTGCGGGTGATATGTTTGGGCTTGAAAGCACTTCTACCAACCAGACTACGAACCCCCCAGGTTCCAAACGGAGAGCGGTGACGATCAATGTAGGGGTGCTTATTCAAGGTATGTATACGTCTTCGAGCGGAGGCCCTTTCACAATTTGCGATAGACGATGCTAACGAAGGCACTAGAGATCGGATTGAAGTCAGTTTGCCTGGGACGATCACCTGGGATCCGGCCGAGAGATTTGAATGTTGCATTTTGGGCATCGCTGACTACATGAAAAAGGGGGCTCGATAATTACTACTTGACATCGGGAGGGGCGTACCATCGGGTAGGATTAGACCGTGCCGGTACCAGAACGGCCAAGGCCCAATGCCTCGAATGGCTCATCGTTGAGGTTTTTATTTTGTTACTTTCCTGTCATGTCCTAGAAGGTATCTCAGGAGGGCAAGGCACATTTTTGATTCAGCGGCTGGCGCTCTGTACAAATGGGTCTAAAACTTGAACGTTTATTGTGGCCGTAACTATCACGGAGGCTGTATCTAAGGCTTCGAGCCCATGGATTTGAATTGAAGTTGATAATATTTGCCCCTAATTGTTTTCTTGGCGGCTTAGAATTGCTGCTTCCCCAACCTGTCTTCTCATACGGAAGAGAAGGAATTATGTACACGTGAAAGAAACCAAATCTTTTTTTTTGAAAAAATTTCTCTGAAAGAACAGAATTCTTCATGTACAGCATGTCAAGACCATCGAGCCTCACTTGGAAAAACTTGCTTTGATCACCTGGATCCTGTTGTTGTTCGTAAATGAGATGACCAGCGTCTTGCCCGTCTTGTCAAGATACGGATGGGCCACGCCGGCGTAGACGAGACCGCCATCGATGGCCGTGGCCTGGAAGATTTTGATGTCCGGCGTCCAGGGGCCCTCTGGGCGCGCAGCAGTGCGCAAGAAGACGGAGCCGCCGCCGATGCCTATGTCAGATATCCAGAGTTAGTCAAAAGACCGCATAGGAACCCTGATGTCGAAGATCACAGAGACACAACGTACCGAGGTGAACAAAGATATAACACTTGAAAAACTCATTCCACACAATCTGGCCCTGCCCCGTACCCCACACAGTCGCCGTCTCGGAGCTAAACGTCGTGTGGACCTCCGGCTTCCACCCCTGCTGACGGCCCCAGTAGTACTCGTACTTGCTCACGTCAAACGTCTCGTTGTGCTTGACGCGCGCGAGGTAGACGTAGCTGCTTTGGCCCCAGTCGGTGACGGTGGTCGGCGGGCCGCCCCAGGCGTAAACGTACTCGGAGCACGGGTCGCGGAAGGCGGCGATGTCGCCGTACCGGGGCGTGGTTCTGGCGTCCCACCAGTAGCCGCGGGCGCCGAAGCGTTTGGTTACGGTGGGGGTTCCGAAGAGGACGTCTACTTTGGCGACACCTGCGCCGACGAGGCCGTCTGCGTTTTGGTTCTGTGGGTTTGGTGTTAGTCTTGCTCGTAGTGCTCACTCGAAAGTTGTATACTCGGCAGGATATTGGGAGGGGCGAGAACTTACAACTAGGTAAAAGACGGCACCAGTTTTAGTAGCAGCATTAGTCTCAACCAAACTTGTCCCGCCAAACCCAGTATCAACCTTTTCTCCCCACGAGGAGTTGAAGGGAATAAACTGCTTCTGGCGCTGATTATCCCCCAAATTGAGATCATGCACGACCAGCGGGTTCCCTGTCACCGCAGACACAGCATCGCGCACCATGCCGTGGAACCCAGGCGTGTCCTTTTCGGGATCCGTGACATTGGCGTCGCACCAGAGCACGTCGCCCCAGACGGCGTACCATTTCCCCGCGATGGCGCCGGTGAAGCCCAGGTCGCGGTGGGAGCAGCTGTTGTCGGCGTGCTGGAAGCCTAGGTAGTCTACTTTTGGGTTGACGATGGGGTTCGTGCCGACGGGGGTTGTGCTGTCCATTCTTGCGGTAAGGAGGGGGTTTGCGCGGGCAAGGGTGCTGGTGCCGATGACTAGGAGGGCCGTAGCGAGAGGGAGGAGGCGGGGGGTTGGGGGATGCATTCTGAGGGAAGTGGGCGTGAGTGTCGATCTTTGGGGTTGCAGTTGACCTCGGCGCGGGAGGAGGAGGTGGATGGATGGGGGGATGGGCGATGCTTGTGATTGTTGGTTTGACGGGCTCGGTGTGGCTCGGTGAGGGGGGTTGAGGAGGGAGTGTGAGTGCCGGAATCGATCTGGCTGGTTGGAAAGGACTGTGGGATACAACTGGGATTTAAAGAATGAAACTCTTTCAGAATTGTGCGAATGAATGAAGGGATGGCGATGCTAGATCGCCTGGAGGTTGAGGTGAAGATGTGATGATAACGGACGGCAAAGGGTAGTAATAAATACAGACGGGGAAGGTAGGTCCGGTGTCGCGATGGTAGTTTGATACACCACCGCCGAATCAGAGTGTCTAGCCATATCGACAAGCGCATAAACCCCTGGTTCCACGATGGGATGAACGATGGATGGATGGATGGGTGCACGGAAAATGAACCCATCATGGTGTTGCAGGCCGGAGGGAACCACGGGCGGTCGGACTGCAGATGCTCAACGCCGGAGGTGCGCCACGGCGCCGTGCGGTGGGGCCGGAACTGGCCGGTAGATTGTAGAGGGGGCAAAAGGAAGCACGGGATGGTTTATATTGGCAGTGTATCAGTGGCCGAAACATTCTGGATGACGGACGGCCGGGTGTGGCGTTGTAATTGTGAGATTGAGGTGCCTTGGGGCTAATTTTGCTGCCTTGGAGGGAATCGTGGCTTTCGTGCGATGGAGGGATGGGAACGGAGCTTGAGTGATTGCTGTAGTCTTAGATGTCAAGGCACAATGAGAGACGACTGATTGCAGACTGAAATCAAGGTGTTTGCCTCTCATATGAGGGCAATCATTCTCACAATGCCGTCATGTGGTCATGCTCACTGAGAAGGTGAGTGAGTGAGGGGGCAGATTCACACCGCAGATTCCAGCGATCGCATTTCACATGGCGTTTCCATAGCGCTCTTGAGAAGCAAATAAGCAGTGACTGGTTCAAAATGTCGTAAGCAAAGTAAAGTGATTGAAACATTTCGTCTCTCATGTGTAGACATGCTGAGCCATCATCCTCTGATGGACGAAACAAGAGATGGCTGACGATGAGGCTTGACAAGCAGATTCAAATCTTTTCAATCTCATTCGAATCAACATGAGAGCTTTAACTCAGATCCCATCAGATTTAATGGAGCCTGGAGCCCACGTGGATCACCTCATTGACATTCTCATGTGCAGGGAAGCTTTAGGGAAGATGAGATGAGCTCCCAGGCACATGCTCGCCCTCAAGCCCGCCATTGGCCAACCCCTCCTTAGGCCTGCCAAGTTGGGAAGCTGTCTCCTCCAGGCAATGTGCGGGGCAGCGCGGGCAACGGCTTCCGGTGGTGGGGCATCTCTCATCCCCGGTGCCTCCGTTTCTCCTCTGTCCACTCCATCTGCTATTCAACCTTGTTAGTCTCGGTCTTCTTTGTCACTGTGTAGCTGCGATGTAACCTTTTCAGAACTGTTCCTTCACTTCATTCCACGTGCCCTGACTTGACCCGGTTGGCTGGCACCACCGGATGAACCCTCCGCTTCATCACCGACTCGTCCATCGCTCGGGAGACTTAAACGGAGCTCTCGGTTGTCCTTGGCGATCTTGAATGTTACCTTTCAATGTATATAAGCATGCGCTCTCCTAGCACCCCATTCAGAACCTTGCTTTGTGTACTGTGCGCTGTTGCTGTTGTTCTCATCATCTCATCCCTCTTCGCTATGTCGCCGATGTCCAGCCTGGCCCTCAAG
Organism: Colletotrichum salicis; assembly: GCA_001563125.1. Lineage (NCBI taxonomy): Eukaryota > Fungi > Ascomycota > Sordariomycetes > Glomerellales > Glomerellaceae > Colletotrichum > Colletotrichum salicis. Next base: position 37,732 of record JFFI01001574.1, read on the forward strand.
GCCGCTCTCCGTACGTTGCACCCTGATATGTGCTATGCTCACCGGAAAATTCTAACCGTGACTAGTGCTCCCTCTCGTGAGCGCCGCTTCATGCAGTAATGAAACGTACACCCACAACGGCCTCAGCTGGTCTCACGGCATCCGGATGAACCAGGTCCAGGTCGTTGGCACGCACAACTCGTACCATCGCGAGGCGCCGCTGGAAGAGCACCCGACCCAGGCCACGATGCTCCCTAATGTTCAAAACTACTACTACTCCCATCCGTCCCTCGACATCCAGCTCAACTACCAGTCCATTCGCAACCTGGAGCTCGACCTCTTTGCCGACCCTGAGGGCGGCCACTACGCCACGCCCCTCATCCGCAAGCTCGCGAACCTCTCCACGACCCCGGATCCCGATCTCCTTGCTCCCGGCATCAAAGTCCTGCACGTCGCCGACGCAGACTACCACCCTACCTGCAAGACATTCATCGGGTGCTTGAACATTGTCAAGAAGTGGAGCCAGACGCACCCGGACCATGTCCCAATCCCCTTCATGATCGAGTTCAAGACCTCCGAAGCCGCCTACGCAGCAATCGGCGGCGCGTCTCAGATCCCCTGGAATGACGCGGCACTGCTCAAGGGCCTTGACGATGAGATCCGCAGCGTCTTTGCGCCCGAGGACCTTGTTACCCCAGACGACATCCGCAGAGGCAACTTGACGTTGGAGCAGTCCGTCTTGAGATATGGATGGCCCGACTTGGAGAGTGCCCGTGGCCGCGTGCTCTTCCTGATGGATAACGGCCCCGTAAACCCCATCCGTGACTCGTATACCGAGGGCCGACCTAACCTTGAAGGTCGCGTTCTCTTCACCAACTCTGCGCCGGGAAACTCTGACTGCGCGTTCCAAAAGGTTGGTGTTCATCAACCCCCTCTGAATCGGGGGTGTTCTCGATGTGTAAGAAGTGAATCTTTCACTAACAACTTGTAATTAGCTCAATGACCCAACCGGCACCGAACAAGCCAACATTCAGGCGCAGGTTAAGGCGGGCTATTGGGTCCGCACACGCGCCGACATCCCGCTCGATACGCTGCTGTCCAACGACACAACCGGAATGCGTGAGGATGCGTTCTCGAGCGGCGCGCAGATCGTGTCGACCGACTTCCAGGCCTACGGTATGAGCAGCCGCTGGAACGTCGACTACGCCGTTCGCCTTGAGGGCGGTGCGGCGGTGCGATGCAACCCCATCAACGGGCCCGCTGAGTGCGCGAGCGAGGCGTTGAAGCCAGTTGAATATGTCCGCAACTAGAAGACCATTACTTCGATGTAAGTGAGATGAGGTCTTTTCGAGCAGTGTAATGATAATAGCATAATAAATCAACTTGATGGACTGATGTGCATTAATGCAATTGATTGACTGTGTACTTCAGGGACTCACCGATTGAAGAAAGGCTTTCCCCCGGCTCTTGAGTTCTTTTCTCACACAACGGTGCCGATTGCCATGGAAAAAAAAACCCCCCCTCGTAAATCTACCGGTCCCAAACGAGATTGAATTGTCCAATAATACCGACCTTTGATGTCCATTTCTCGACCAAAGTACCAAGATCGTGGCGAAGACATGAGCGGCCGCCCCCAACCTCTTTGTGGGGGATGAATTCAGTGCTAGGTGCCAACGGGCAAGCTTCATGGGCTGAGCCACAGCCATTCAACCAAAACTCCTTCACAACCCGCAACAACGACTTATCCAGCCCAGGAAATGGACAAACGTGCAAGGGACCTACCATTCAATCGACCATTGACTCAGCCGGAAGGAGTCCTCAATCCCGTGAGGGACACGGCCAATGACGCAGGATCGGCCGCCCTTTCGTCTGACCGTTCCAACTTCCCGAGGTGACGAACCTCCAACACCGCGGTGCACTCTCTGGCGGCGTGAGTCAACGCCTCCCCAATTGGCCTCATCTTCCCCTTCTTCCTTCTCGATGCCTCCGATGCCTCCAATGCCTCGATCTTTCTATATAAAGCGAGGAAACTATCCTCAACATGTTCCTAGCCATTTGATTCTTCATGCTCAAGTTGCACCTCGTCTCCCATTCTTGGAGTCTTCACAAACAAGACACTATAGAACGGGGTAGTCTTCGGACAACAAACAGCACCGCCCAGCATGGCGACCAACGAGCATTATGATCTATTAATCTTGACGGACGCCACGGCGTCCATGACCAGCTACCTACAAGCTCTCAATAAATCTCTACCCGACATCATTCGGCTATCAGCTCTAACCGACTGCTTCGATCGGATTGGAGTCATGGCCTACCGCGACTACTCTGCCTCCATGTTGACAGAATGGTCAGGATGGTACTCGGCAAACTCCACGGCCGACGACACAATCACACAGGGCCAGCTGCTTCAAAAGGCCAGCCATATCAAGGCGGACTCTGGTCCTTACAACCTTGATTGGCCCGAGGCTGCAAAGACCGGACTCGCTCGAGCTTACAGCATCATGCGTCCCGAGGCCACCACCATTATCATCCTCTACGCTGATGCTCCCCCCCACATCCCTGGAACGACAACCAAGCACAGAATTACCGAGATTGAGAATCTTTCTAAGCCTGATGCCTACTACGGCTGTGGGAAGTACTTCACCGATTGGATCGCCGGCGCCAAGATCCTTCGCGACGGCGAGAAAAAGGCCAAGGTCTTTTCCGTCATCCAGGGCGGCATCAGCGACACCGTAGCCCCCTTCACTTTTCTCTCACACATCACGGGGGGAGTGAGCTTCAAGCTCGACAACCGGCACTCCGAGGTCCCCACATCGGTCGCTATCTCAGAGTTGACCACCGGCATCCTGATGGCCTGGATGGGTGTAGGGAAGGAAGGCGGCGCAGCATCCGGCCAGCGTACCTACGCCAAGGCCTGTCGGTATCGAACGGCCCTCAGCATCGAGGATATCAAAAGCGAAGAGGACGAGGCTGTCGAGTTGTACTTTTCCATTACTAGACGCATGGACAACACTGTCAAGCACAACATCGAGTCGACATTGACTAAGCTTGATGAACTGCGGACGGTCGTCGAAACTCGGAAAACGCCTGTCTTGGACTTCTCAAAGAGGTACAAAGCCGACGAGTCCTACCGCAACTTCGTGGTTGACCAACTCGAATCTTTAATCACGGCTGATGTTGCCACCATTGCCATCAACCCTGTGTTCGGCAGCCTATGGCGAGCCGTCTGCAACGATCGCGAAAACCCGGCTCGCGGCGGACTTATCCAGACGTTCGGGTCCTCTGTCGACCGCATCCCCGAACCTGAAAAGAAGGCTCGGATCAAGGGCTGGCTCGAAGAGTCCTACGACTACGCAGCTGAAATCCTGGAAGCTATCGACAAGGTGCCTGAGCACCAGAGATACCCCTGTGTGTTTTTCGATCCCACTGAGCAGTTCCAGAACTCCACAGACGACAACGACGAAGACGCAAACGCGGATAAGCGTGCCATCACAGAATTTACACGAGAGGAACTCCTAGAGATTGGTCGCTCCTGCGACAAGCGTATTCTTCGGAGGCTCGGTAGAGTCCTTACGCGGCTGACTTACGTGGCCCGCGAAGAGGACCTGCCAGCTCACATTAGAGCCGATTCCAATGTCGCTCGAATTCCTATGGCTCTCTCGTCTGCTGAACATCAGCGAAAGTTTTGGAAGGTTCTCTTACATCTCATACTTCCTGGGACCATGCTGGCCGCTCGTCCAGCCGCCCTGCTCGCAGCCCTTGCCCTGCGCTTGGGCATACGGCCCCTCACAAGCACCGCAGACATGGAACTCCTCACTTTCACGACGAACTGGAACAACTTGGACATCCCCGAGACCTGGAATGCCAGCTGCCTCTCGCTGCTTCTAGATGCTAACAATGACTTTGAGAGACGGGTCGCTGAAGGCGTAACGCAGCGTCCATCTAAAGAATCCTGCATTCTCCTTCATGGTGACCGACGTCTCTTTGAGACTCTGGTTGACTACAAGCTCCTCGAGTTGAACCTGAACACAACCCTTCAGGCCAAAGTTGGATGGCACCCTGACAAATCCAAGATGTCTCTTGGGCCCCTTGTCATTTGCAAGAAATGCGAATTCCCCCGTTCGGTCACTATCATGGGGCCGGCCAGCATCTGTGGCCTCTGCCCTAAGAGCGACAAGTGCAACTGTAAGACCTGTCAGACTGCCCCGGATCAAGAGGTCCGTCTCCGCAACAACGTGACTCACGACGATACGGAGGAGACGGAAGCAACATGGGTGGAATGTTTCACGCCAACATGCCGTGCTCAGTACGTCGTCTATAACCCTCAGGCTTTGAACGTGAGAGCCAAATGCTTCTACTGCCGACACCGTGGATCCGACGCTGCAAAGGAAAAGATCCCTCGCGAAGCTCCTTGCGTCGAATGTTCGCAGTGTCGAAACCGGGTCATCTGGCCAGAGACATACCGTCCTTCCGACCTTGATCTTTCAGGCTTCAAGTGCCCCGCTTGCACAGCCAACAGAGTCACCGTCATCGATTACGAAACTTCGGCCGAGACGTTGAGCGGCGAGAACGGCGTCTCGTGGCTCCTGCGCAACGATAATTCAGCAATCAAGGACCCCTTCAACGGTCGATCTCTGTTCTACACCATTTCTCAAGTAGAAGAATCGAACCGGGAGTCGCTGGCAAAGAACGTTGAGATCATTCCAGAAGTTGAGAAGCAAGCACAGCTCACGATCCGCGGCAAGGCTGTCCACAACCAGGATGATATTCGCGAATCCCTTCGCAAGTGGGTGAAATCTCGGCGTACTGAGGCTGGAGTTTGCAGTTTGTGCTTCTCCAACATCCGGAAAACTGATCTTCGGAACGCATGTGGACGCTCTGGTTGCCATCAGCAGATCTGCAACGGCTGTATAAAGGATTGGTACGGACTCAATGTCCGTGGAAGGCTACTCAACCTCGCAGCTCTCTACTGCCCCTTCTGCCGCCGACAGCCAACTGTCAAGACCGTCTCTAGCTTTGGAATACCCCACATTGGCGACCTGCAGATCGCGGCCACAGACAAGGAGTGGATTTACGGATGGTGCAGAGACTGCGGCTTTGCTCGGAAGTACGCCGAGCGGGTCTGCGCTGTCGGCGCACCCGAAGTCGCGGACTGGTCATGCGATGAGTGCAAGGAGAGCGCCCAAAGGTTGAAGGTTCGCAACTGCCCCGGCTGCGGTACAGCTACTGAGAAGCTGGGCGGATGTGACCACATTACTTGCACCGTCCCGGGGTGCTATGCGCATTGGTGCTTCGCCTGTGGTGAGAACGTTGGCGAAGCGGATATCTACGATCATATGAGCGATGCTCATGGAGGTATGTGGGGAGGTCATGATGACTATGGACTGTGATGGCTGTGATGCCTGTGACGAGGGTGAGGGCAACGACATTTGGGACTAGGTCATGTAGAATTTTTACCGTCGCCTAGGACGATCTGGGCAAGACTCGTCCTGCTGCTATCGGTATAGACCTCGCAGACTCTCGTTCAGCCTACGCCCGTCGGGGTTTGGGTCTCTTGTTGCTCGTTTGTTTTGGTTCGGAGTATGGTGTACAAACAATAGCAGGGGGTTTAAGATGGGCAGAGCTTGGGAGTGTATTTCTGTTTCTGCCTCTGTTTACTAGTCTAGTAGGGTATCGGGTTCATAGTCATTAACGAATGTTTTGTTGCCCAGCCTTGAAGACTTTGAGTGAGTGTAAATCCTCAGTGACTTGTCCGAACTGCACATATAAAATGCAAGGTCGATGTATGTCATTGGGAACGTTGTGAAATATCTCAATCGTCACGCTGAAATAATGGTTATATAAGGTAAGTCCATGGAATAATAGAGATTGTGTGACGTCGGTTCGGTGCATCATTCGCACGAGTTGAGGTTGTTTGGGAGATACCCCGCAGTCCGATGGATTTCATCTGGAACATTGAGGCGACCTATGTGTCTTGGGGCTGGTGCATAATCCACAGGTAGAAGCCATTCGACCTTTGTCAACACGCATGGTTGCGGGCCTTCACTTGACGCTGTCGAATCAAACTTATCCATTCTCTGAAAGACTCACAGGTCGCCATCAATACGAGAACATGCCTCCTCTTCCCGGGTTCTCAGACAACCCCTTCCGCACCCGCGCCGACCTCGTCCGCGCGGCGACGGCCCTGATACGGCCCCTGAAGCAGTACAAGTCTCCCCGCGAGGCGCGGATCAAACTGGCTACCAATACGGCCGCCGGCTTCGACGAGGTTGCGGCGCAATTGGAGGGTTTCGCGAGGCCGCTGTGGGTTGTCGCGGATCTCTTGAATGATCTTGAAAGCGGCGGCAGGGGTGAGATCTTCCTGGACTTGAATCTGGAGTCTTGGGTCCGGGGGATCGTGTCGGGAACGGATCCGAACGTTGAAGAGTATTGGGGCGATGTGAGTGATATCGATCAGCGGATGGTGGAGATGGAGTCTATTGCGTTTGCGATGCTCGTTGCGCCTGGGCCCTTTCTTTCGGCTTGTGATGATGAGGAGAAGAAGGAGGGGCTCAGGACGTGGCTGAGGCAGATTAATGGGAAGAGGATGCCGCAGAATAACTGGCTTTGGTTCAGGGTGTTTGTCAATCTGTCATTGGTGAGGGCGCTCGGGGTGCCGTTTGAGGAGGCGAGACCGATCATGGACGCGGACTTGAAGGTTCTGGATACGTTCTATATGGGAGAGGGGTGGTCTAGTGACGGTGTCTGGGGGAAGGAGAGGAAGCAGGCTGATTATTACTCGGGGAGCTTCGCGATCCAGTTTGCGCAGTTGTTCTATGTAAGATTCGCCGTTGAAGATGAGGAGAGGGTTGAGAGATACAAGGTGCGGGCGAGGGAGTTTGCGTCGAATTTTTGGAGGTATTTTGACACAAATGGTGGGTATTTCAACCTGTTCTTGAGAAAGACTACTTCTCTTGAGCTTTGAAATGAAGGCTGACGACGAGGAATAGGGGCTGCGATACCGTTTGGCAGAAGTCTAACGTACCGCTTCGCGTTCGCTGCATTCTGGTCCGCTGCAGCAACCGCGGGTGTCACTCTTGCGCCGCCACTCGATGATCTCGGGGTTGTAAAGGGACTATTGCTACGACATCTCCGGTGGTGGGCGGAGCATACAGACATGTTTAACACGGACGGGACGTTGAGCATCGGGTTCACGTATCCCAACATGTACATGAGCGAGGACTACAACTCGCCGCAGTCGGTATACTGGTGTCTCAAGAGCTTCGTCATCTTGAGCCTGCCCGAAGACCACGCCTTTTGGAGGTGCGAGGAGAGGCCTCATCCGCTCCAGGGCGTCAAGCCTCTGGCCCTAGTATCCGACAGTATGGCGGTGACGAGGAAGCAGTCGGGCCCGGAGCTGGTGAAGGTCGTCTGGCCGCCGCAGCATATTCTCTGCAACGGGCCGGAACATCATTTTCTGCTTTCTTCAGGCCAGATGACGAAGAAGAGCTTGAGGGGACGGGAGGCAAAGTACGGCAAGTTCGCCTACTCGTCGGCATTTGGCTTTAGCGTCCCCACAGGAGCGCTGCTTTCGCAGCTGGCGCCTGATAGTACACTGGCTGCTACTATCGACGAAGGTGAGAGTTGGTGCGTGAGGTGGGAGCCGACGGACGTGAGAATCGAGTTTGTGTCGGTGTCGTTGTCTGGCGTGTTCTACGAAGTGCCGTCTCTAGTCAGTGTCTGGAAACCGTGGAAGTGGCTTGACTTGGAGGTCGAGACGGCGCTGGTTCCTGCCATGGAGGTCTTTCCCGGGTGGCATATTCGAGTTCACAGGGTTCGATGGAATGCCAGAGGGGAGATTCCGTCGTGGGTGGGGACTATACAGCTCGTCGATGGAGGGTTCGCTATCGATTCGCATACGGCAAAGGGGGCTTTTCTTCCCAAGCGAGGTACCCGGAGAGTGGATGGGCAGTGTTATACCGAGGATATTGATAGGTGTCTTGTCCTCTGCTCGGCCGGGGCGAGCGGTATCTCTGATATCAATGTCGAAGGGGACGGGCTGCAGGGAGATGTCGATAGAGGAGCGTGGGTGTTGAAACCGGATCCCAACACCAATCTCATCGTCCAGAGATCGTTCATTCCTGTTGTCAATCATCAGTTTAGTCTTCGACAGGTCGACGGGGCAGGGAAAGGGGGGGCGGTAGTAGACTCGCTCTGGATGACTTGTGGTGTGTTTGCTGTCAGCGCCACATCTGGGCTAGGCATGAACGAGATTAGAGCCATGTGGGAGAGGAGACCCCGGGTGTTGACCGACCAGGGAGGAGACGGTAGATGGATTATCCGGATTTCTGGAGATTTCACCTTTGATGGCCGCTAGATTTGACATAGAGCTGAAAGATACGGTCCAACGACAGAAATTCCAAATTTACTGGCGATATCGCAGCGGCAGGATTGAGAGGAATTCATTCCGCACTCGGAGTAGGGAGGGAATCGCACTTAGTAAGAGTCATGCCGCCCACAGTGCCAAGTCCAAGCCATGGCTCCGCCGCTCAAGGACTGCTGATACTAGGTGCCTGTACTGACGAGAGAACGGCCTCAAAAGCTCTGTGGCGTTTGGCCAAGCAATCGATATAGCATTACGAACTTTCAAATTGAACAAACAGCCTATAGGCGACGGGCGTTCAAGGCCAAGGTTCCAAGGACCTTGAAATAGATCCCTGTGCACTACGGATACATACTGATCTTGTTTTTCTTTCTTCCATTTGAGGGTCAACTACCTGTCGTGGTGCGCAGCCTGTCGCGATGTACTACATGTAGTCCAAACGGCACGAGTAAAGCCGAGTTTATCTCGAGGCGTCACTTACACGACTCGAGATATACGCGGAACGTCGGAGCGAAACCGATGCCGTCATCCGGGCCAGGCGGCCCGCGCAGATCATCGAAAAAGTTTCTTCGTATTGAATTCGGTGTTCATCGCACCTAGGTAGATGACAAAAAAGTCGACAAAGTCACAAACCTTGGGCCTCGCTTTACTCCGTGCAAAGTTTCAACCAAGTTTCCCTCTTGGGCCTCCGATTCTCCAATCTCCAAAATCCCCGCCAAAGCCGTGAACTCCGAATAACCTTTTCGCTCTCCGCGCCTGTCCGCGCTTGTCCGCGCATCCGCCGATTCCGGCTGCCCTGGCCATGTCTTCCGGTCCAAATCCAAAAACGCCCCGGCCCTTGTTAGCGAGAGAGGGCACCGACTCTCTATTAAGTGACTGCTATTCGTGAAGATGATACTGTAGCGAGACGCTTGAGGATCTTGCTATCATCTGTGAATGTGAAGTAGAAAGAAAAGAAAGAATGAATAAAATGACAGACTAGAGAACGACGGGCATGGCATGTGCCATACGGTCTAGTTGTACTTCGTAACCATCAACTCCTATAATCTCCACGGGCCAGGCCACCATATCTGCCCATGGAGTTCCGGCCAAGTGCTGCGAGATGAGCGAAATCAAAGACCGAGCCCATCCGTTCAGGAACCAGCAAAACGGCTCTGCCATGTGTACAATGACGCAGTAGTGCGCCAACACCACTAAAGCCGCTGGATGATGACGACGCAACATGTCCAGGTAGTCGCTGGTCATGAGAATGGGCCAAAGAAATACGGCGCGGAACTCTACAGGCGCTGACATGGCGTTGAAGGTAGAGACCTTGGCGATGCACTCGCTCAAGGCGATCACCGCGTTCGTGATGGCATATTTCCCCTCGTGCTCGACGAGACCAATTTCCGTGAGCCTGGAGCTCAGACGAGGAAGCCTTTCGAAGAGCGGCTGTAGAGTAGCCTCCACGGTGGACGGTGTGGTATCGCCGGACCCGCGGATGAAGATTTCTCGTAGTGGGCCTTTGCGCAGATCCTCGTCGGAGGCGCGGAGGATCATGCTCATGCCATCGGTGAGGGTGAAGATGTCGAGCATACTATCGATTGGGGAGAAGGAAGGGTTGTATTTCTCGTAGCTCGGGTAGGTCGCGAAGGCGCTTAGGGTAAGGAAGATAGACGAGGTGAAGAGGGCGTGGCAGTTGGTCGAGGAGATGGTGCCCAGGAGAGCCCCTCTCATCCCGTTGATGGCGTCATTCTGGTGCTGGGCAGCCTGCATCAGGTAGGCATGGCGGCAGTCGGGTTGTAGGTAGGCCAGATGGTAGGCCGAGAAGGCGAGGATTTGGTGAAGGAGGAACGGATAGGAGAGGGCCTCTCTCGGGACGTCGTACTGAAGAGTCTTCTGGGCCAAAGAGGAGTGCGAAAAGGTTCGATAGGAGACGGAAGTATAATGGTGCATAAGCTCAAGATCAGAGATCCAGCCGCTGGCCGTCTCGGTCTTGTTGAGATCGGTCAGGAACCTCGAGAAGTAAGGAAACGGATCTGACTGCGACGAAGGCGAAGTTTGACCTCCTCCACCGGAGCTAGACGCGCTCTGCTGGCCCCCGAGTGACCCGGCGGCAGACTGGGGCGAGAGAGAAGCTGGAGACTGCGCGCTTGACCGGCGTCTCAGTGCCGATGCCGAGCCCTAAGAAACCCCAACGACGCGTTAGTTTGCGACAACAAGGCCCTACCCAACACCAACAAGGCTGGTGAAGGGGGGGCAAAAGGGGGGTTAGGGGAGGAAGCTTACGCGCGAGCCCGACCTCTTGGTTCGTTGCCCTGGCAGCGGCAGTTGAGCCATGGACTGGGAGGACGCGCCTGTTGGCGCTCCCGCGTTTTCGAGACTACATGGCAGTCCGTGGCGTACGCAAGCGCTGCAAGGCTTGTTCTCGTCACACTGCGTTGAGTTCATACTCGTTAGTCTCGGCCGAATGCACATGGCGCAATGTTTGAATATGATGAAAGGGAGAGGATAGTTGAAGATCAAACCACTTCGTTACGGGGGCTTGGACTCTGATGACATACTTTGACTCTTCTCTCCTTGCATCTCAAGCACCCATTGCGTGATTTCCTGTAGCCCAGACGCTTCATTGTGATATTGTGGCTTCTGCTGCAGAGGATTCAAGGCCAAAGAGATGCATCGAGGCCTGTTGGAACAACCACCCGAGAACGAAGACGGTAACGAGGTAGGGAGGAACAAGGTCCAGTAAATAAGGACGAGCCGGTGGGGTGTGGTACCTTTGCGGATCGGAGTGTGTTCCCTCTGTTTATACAAGCAGGCCGAATAAACCGCTACAGTCGGCGACCCGCGGCCAAGTTGTGGGAGGTTATTCTTATGTTGAGCCTTGTCGAATGTTGTTGCGCATCCCGGCCGAGCCAGCCTAGAGCCGATGTGGCAGTCGACGGGTGCGCCCAGGATATTTGTCCGGTCTAAGGTGGCTGGGGGGGGGTAGGGGAAGGGACAAGGGAAGGGAGAAACGGATACAATCAGGCACGAATAACGCGGTACTGACGCATCATTGTCTTCTGAAGAGCAAAGCAGCGGTACGTTCCTATGTATCTGTAGATATGGATAGAACCTCTGCGGGAATGCCAAGACTAGAGTCTGCCCTTTGCACACCTTTGAACATCAACAATCAAATTCAACCCCGCCAGGACTAGGGTCCAGCTGGTGTTTAACCCAGTTACAGGATGTGTAGTGCAAAGAGGAACAAGGTAGAGGGATGTTAAAGAATCTTCGAGGGCAAAAAGGGAAGAGAGAAAAAATAATAATGGAGAAGAGTGAAGCTTACTAGGTTCCTTGGTATCTTCGCCGTGTTTAAGGG
>JFFI01001577.1:8835-29176 GCA_001563125.1 Colletotrichum salicis
TCGCGAATCGTCGTCGTCATCGTCGAGGACGATGATGCGGCAGAAGCACCGGTCTGAAGCGGTGTGGGTTCCCGCTCTCGCTCTCGCTGCTGCTCCCGCTCAACCCGCTCGACACGCTCCCCACGCTCCCTCGATTGCGGCCGCGAACGTGCTCGGGTGGAAGTAGGAGGATGCGGTGACGACTTGCCTGAAGCTGATCGAGACGTGATCGCTGACGAGATGCCAGAATCTCGGGGCGGCGAGGCCCGTCTGTAAGAGGATCCTACGTATCTCTCGCCACCACCGCCGCGGCGACTCGTACTACGAGACCGTGGGCGGTAGTTGCCACGAGATGCCGGCGCAGGCGACCGCCGGGGCGGACTTCTGTCCCTGGGACCTCTGTCGCGGCCGTATGGCGAACGCGACCGGCGTCTAATAGGCAATGAGACCATAGTCTGCGCAAAGGGGGGCAACGAACGGTACCTGTTGTCCCGCCGATCAAAGTCCTTATCTCTGTCCCTCTCACGCTCTCTGTCTCTGTTATCGCGGCGCGGCGGCGACCTGGCACGGTCGCTTCTCTCATCTCGAATGGCGGGAGATCTTCCAATGGGACTGCGGCGCCTTGAAGGGCTACGTCTTGGCGAGGGCCGTCTCACAGGAGGAGGGCTTCGAGTTCTATCCCGTCTGCGCCATGTGTCGCTCTGGGGGCGCGGGTCCCTATCGCGGGACCGATCACGGCGGTAACGCTCAGCACTGCGTGAGCGGCGGCGGGCGGGAGATCTTCCGGGGACGTAGCTGTCCGACGTCAGGGGCGGTGTGCGAGCGCGCTCTCTGTCGCGGTCTCTGGATCTCGGGCGATCTCTCGTGTCTCTGGTATCTCGGTCCCTGTCTCTGTCGCGGTCTCGAGATCTTGGCCGGTCTCTGTCTCTATCACGATCACGGTCGCGGTCGCGATCGCGGTCACGATCTCTGTCTCGATCTCGTTCGCGGTCCCTCAGTGGGCTTCGGGCTCGTCGAGGGGAGCGGTCTCCGCCGCCACCTCCGCCTCTAGGGAAGGGTCTCCAAGACTCGCCAGCGCCATACCTAGTGACCTCGCCGTCTTCGTACCTATGATCATTTGTCAGCTGATTCCATTGACCATGGTCCAAACGTAGTTAGAAGGCCACGCCATGTAGAAAATGGGTTGATGCAGTGCATGAGGCTCATGGCTCTCCGCCAGCCTGTAACGGTAGGCGATCGCCGTACAGATACGGGAGTCCAAGATGGGTCCGTGACAGGTAACAAGCTGGAGACCAAGCGATACATCATCGCCAGTACCACAGGTTCTCAGTCCTAAGAGGGACACTCCGGTAGAAAGTAATCGTGAAATGTGCCAAGCTCAATAAGGTAGGCCCTGACGAGCTCGGGACGAACGGGTGGGAAAGACAACAGGAAGCTGCCAACAGCTACTGCCACTTACCTACTTCTCCGATCGCGATCCATATCTGCTCGTGTCGTGGAATTGTAGCCCGCAGATTAGGCTGAGAACAATGCTCGTAACAAAAGCCTTTCGTGATACGGTCGTGAATCTTTGCTTGCGCTGCGCGCGCGATAGTTGGGTTGGGAAGTTGGGTAGGTCAGCTAAAATGCGCGCCGACGCCAAACGTCAATCGTTCCTTGGATGGAGCAGGGTTCCTAAGGATGCAAGCAGCAAAAAGCACCCGAGGATTGGGATCGGGCCTCCCCCCCTGAAAACCAAAGGGTACCCACAAAACGGAGGCTGAGCCGCTGAGGACCAGCTGTGAAGCGCGCTCAGACGCGCTTGTCTGGATAAGATAAGGATTCATCGGCTGTTGAGCCAATGGGTGTGTGTCAGCGAACGTCAGTGCTGGTCCACAAGGCTCCCTATCGGCCGAGACCAATCAAAGCTTGGAGAATTGACGATGGGCCGGGATGTTAAGTGATTTGCCGGAAAAATTGTGACCCCACGACGAGGCGAGTATTGAAGAGGCCAACGACTAAACCACGAAAATTATTGTAGCAACTGGAGTCAAGGAGGTGTCCACTGACTAAGTCTCTTTTACTATTGGCGGCTTGAAAAGGAGTGACCTTGCCGCACACTCGTCACGTACTTACTTGAGCAAAAGCTTAGTGCAAGACACATTTCCCAAAGGTCAAAAGACAAAAGATTGACCCGATGAGTGGCTTTGCCAATCGCAGTGAGGATTTGAGCCTCACGCGGGGGTCGAACCCGCAACCTTGAGATTAAGAGTCTCACGCTCTACCGATTGAGCTAGCAAGGCGGGTTATCGTGTGGATACTATGATCCACTATTGCGAAGGAGGGCCGCGACTCGTCTCTTGGACCCAGATTCACCTTGGTGAACGAGGAATGTCTCTCTCCCACCCTGCCTGACGCAGAGTAAAGCCAGGAAGATAGGTCGGGTTCGGGGCAACATGGTTCACATTGTGGTGTTGTATCAACAGAATTCTCTCGCGAAATGCCTAAGGTACGTCGGTGGCCGCCATCCCGCGCTCGAAAATTCCTCGCTCCTAAAAGTGTCTTCTCTTCTCAGATCCTCCGCTCCCCCGTGACAAGCGTGCTGCGGACCTGGATTCTATCTCCGTCCTCAACGTCAGCCGGCGCTTCATTTCCCATCTGTGTATGTGCTGCACTGGACGCGCCTCCTCCAGCATATTGTCTTGTGCTCGAGCTCCCAGCGTCATTCCGCCGGCATATGTCAAGTCATCTTATCGTCTTCGGTAGTATCACCATTCTGCCGAGCCGCGAGCATGTCCAGCATCCAGCTCTGGACCTCCTTGGCATGGGTATTTGCCATCTTCTGGGTGCCATTTTCCGGACTCCGAATTACCGTGCCGAAACGGCGCTTACTTACTCTGTGCTTTGTGTCTGCACGAGACCAGCACGCGTGATCGTGCTCAACGAAGATCTGGGAGTGATCCTTGTACCAAGGCGCAAGCTCGGTGTCGACATCAGACTTGACCGGTCGCAACATTCCCTTGATAAAGCAAGCGACTCCGGCAATTCTGGCTTTGCAGTCTGCCGTGACATGGTTAGCATGGGAATAGCACGTTGCTGCCATGTTGTGAAGAGACATACCTCGTCCGGTCAGGAGCGCCCTGACTCCACTGTACGACCGACCTACACCAAGAAGAAGGATATCGTCGGCCTCCTCGTAGAGCTGAATGTAGTTGTCCCATAAGTAATTCGCCAGCTCTTGAAGCTCGCCCAGAAGCTCAATCTCTCCTGTCTGTTGGGTGTAAGGCTCCATATCTTCGTCTCGTAGAATCTTGTTCGGAACGTTGACGTCCATGACCGCAATGCCTTGGCCAACAGCCCAATCAATATACTGTTCAACGCTGTCGACGACCCATGCGTTGTGAGATTCCACGTGGCGGTCAACCACATCAGGCTGAGCCAGCACCTCCGGCGGATCATGAAAAATGATGAGGATACGACGTGCGGACGGAATGTCTGGCGTGACGAGAACCTGGTTCTCGTAAGACTTGAAGAGCATGTCCCTTTGTATGAAAAGAGGGATCATCTGGTGGTGTTGTGAAAGGGCTTGCCTTTGGCCGAGCCTGATGTGGTCGTTGAGTCGTGTTGCATGTAGATCTTGAATATCCGGCATCGGAATAATGCCAGGTCTCATGCATTCCCAGTACGGTGCGTGGTAGCTCTGCACCTTGGCGAGGACCCTGGCTGCGTCCTTATTCAGGGATGGCAAGTCCATCCTCGGTGGCGGTTCTCCCATCAGCGTACGGGCGACTGACACCGCTGACGTTGAGATGGCTTGCAGGTTGTACCCGCCCTCCAGGCACACGACGACCTTGCCTTCTGCCAAGGACATGAGCATATGGGTCATGTGTGCGTAGCAGGCAGGGCTCACGAAACAACCACCGAGCTCGTCTCCGTCGGCAGCGTCGAATCCTGCGGAAATGACGACTAAGTCGGGATTGAACTCCTTGGCGATAGGCATGATGATCTTTTGGAAGGCGGCAATATACTCGCCATCCCCCATACCCTGATCGTGCCATCCAATGTTAATGTTCCTTCCCAGTCCAGGTCCTGTACCGCAGTGTTCAAGGCCTCCATCCGGTATTTCTGCATTCTCTGGCGGTCCGGGGTAGAACACTCCGTTTTGGTAGACATGAAGGGAGATGTAAAGAACATTTGGATCGTCGTAGAAAATGTTCTGAATGCCATTGCCGTGATGAACGTCCCAGTCCAAGATGAGCACCTTTCTGCAGGCCTCTGGGTACTCTTGCTGACAGATCTTAACAGCGACGGGAACGTTGTTGAAAAAGCAGAAGCCGAGGGGTTGATCGTATTCCGCATGGTGACCAGGGGGTCTGATGACAGCAAAGGCATTCTTGACGTTGCCCTCGACGACATGCTTGCAGGTGTCGATGGCGCCGCCGCAGGATAGAAGGGCTGCCGTGAATGTCAGACTGCCGACATAGAGTGAGGCACGGCCCTGGTCGTATTGCCGGCTCGTTTCTCTCAGCGTAGGGTAGTCCATCTTCGATAGGCTCTCGACCCAGTGAAAGTGCAGCGGAGTGTGTGTCGTAAGAATTTCTTCCTTGGTAGCTTCACGAGCGCCAATCCTCCACATGTATTTCGACGGATTGTGGCGCATTGTTTCGGTGAGTTTGCTTTCCGGGCCGTTGAAAACCAGGCCATTCCTCTTGAATGCTTTGAAAATCTCTTCTATTCGGCGAGGGTCTTCCGGATGATGAGGCGTAGTTCCAAAGTCGGCGTTGACGTGAAGCTTCATGCGGTCATCGTAGCAACATGCCGTGGGCAGTAATCCTCGTCTGCGCACCGCGCCATCGTCTGGAATTTCTTCGGACTCTTCTTCGTACTCTTCATCCTCGTCGTCGGGCGATGTGCCATTCTCGTCTTTTTGCACCCCATCAGCAGGCACCGCAACTCCGTTGGTGGTCGTGGTGTCATTTGAAGGCTTATCGTCCCCGCCCATGACGACGTCCGGGTCGCCGCCTTCCATGGTCCAGAAACCGGCTGTGTCGACACGCCCCAAAACGCGAATGATGCTTATCGCGAGCGACCTGAGATCAGGGGAGTGTCCGATACTTCGGGCAGCAGAGTGGGATCGTCGTGGCTAAGCAACAGAGGCTTGCCAGGGTACTGATGGCCGGGGTGTTTTGAGCTAGGACGGAAGGCAGTCCTAGGCCTCAGAAAGATGAGCAGGTCCGACTGAATGCTCTGTCCTGTCCCCGGAAGCTTATCGATCTCCAACCACGCAGAGAGAAACACCACAGGTTGCCCAGAATCAGACGATCTTCTACTTCCAGGTTAGTTATTTATTCAGGATTCGTCCAGGCGCTGGAAGTTGAGGAACAGCAGGGTAGGCCAAGTGAAAGACAAAATGTCTCTTTTCTGAGTCATTGTTTCAAGAATGGGCCCCTTGAATAAGTGATAGCATCAAAAACATCTCTAAGGATGAACTGAAGACTGACGAAGCTCGAATGAAGCTTCTTTATTGCTCGGCCTTGATGAAAAGGAAACGGCGTTAAGAGAAACATTCAAGATGCGCCATCTCGGCCAGCTCGCTTAATGATGAAATATAAGACTGATCAGACTGTCGCTTGACTGCCATAAATAGGAAAAAAGCACTTTGAGAAATAGCGACTGACCTTTGCGAGAACGATGGCTCAAGTATGGCTGCTGGCCTAGATGAGATCAACACTGAGATCGGATAAGCTCGCCGCCAGCTGTAGTAGGTCGGTCTGTCGCAAGTCTGATTACAGCGCAGCGCCTGCAGATGTTGGTCGTATATCGGTTGTAACAGGTGACTTCGAGAGAAAAGAGATATTAAGAACAAGGTTCCAGATGCGCAAAGACAATGCGCCGCGCTGATGGGGGACAATGCCGTCGTGTAGGACGACTATTAAGTGAGTGGCCGGGTGTGAGTGAGAATGGGAGAGGCTTGGGCCACTGACAAGGCGGGAGCTGGCCACAAGCTCGCCGCCTTGCAGGGGGCACCCGCCACACTTACGCCCCTGTAGGTCGCAGCCTTGCACTAGCTAAGACATCAAATCAGCAATCCACTAATTGCTGGGTTCCCGAATAAGGCAAGTTCAGTCTTTCTCTTTCATCTCCCTGGACCACATCTCTTTCCAACATTGTTTTCGGGGTGATCATCCATAGAAATACAGTGCATCTAATAAGTTCAGGCATCATGTTGCTTATCAACGAAGCCAAACGACCTTTCTAGCATCAAGCATTGGTACTGCAAAGCAGTTGGTGTTGCTCATGCACGAGAGATGCGAGATCAACTTGACGAAGGTTAGGCAAGGCCATGAAATAATCACTCTATTAGGATATATATCCACTCAGACAATTTCTGCCTTCCTTTCAACTTATATAGCTCATCGTGAGATGATTGCCTCCGCCCGAGAACTCAGTAACGTTGCCCACCATGAGAATGACTTCGCTCGGCGAGAGCTCGGCCATCGTCTCCTGGTGGTGCCCAAATCCCTCTCGGCCGCCGAAAAGCTCCTGGAGGAGGAATCGAGCCATCATGGCTACCGTCACGACCAAGATGTTCGTCCAAGTCGTCATCAGAGCTAACAATGCCTCCGATGCTAGTCAAATCAGCAATATCGTAAAGCCACGGCCGCTCGTCCGCTGCTGACTGGACCGCTGCTACAAAAGATTCCTGATCCTGGGAGAAAGCGGGGTGCTTCAAGTTGACATCCGTCACCAGTCTCTTGCGAGGGTAGTTGAATAAGTTCTCGAAGTAAAACATTAGGTCTTCTGGATCCAGCTTGGCATATGTATCCACAATGCGTTCGCGAATGCTGGTTTCAATCATAGTCTCAAGCGGGCTGCTCTCGTCAACCTTCGACGCTGTGTCAGTGCTGAATATTGAAGCGGAAGATGTCAACGTCACTTACAGGTTCGAGGTTCTGCTCTAGGTTCGGGTAGATGTAGTGCCGCACAAGATTCTTCATCGACAAAAAGAGATCTCTCATCTCGATCAACTCGCGAGTTGAATGAAGTCTCATGTGACTGGTTCGGATATCGTTGACGAACGGCTCTGGCTGACTGCTCCGGGGACGAAGAAGTTCACCGTGAAAGTAAAAGGCGTATAGCCACCACCGATAAAGAGCCCGGCGAAGCTTGAACTTCTCTAGCTCGTCAAGTTGACGGCAGTCCTCGGGTGTCGCGAACCAGTGGAGTTGAGGGAATATTTCTTCCCATTGCCGTGCCACCAAGCAATACTTCAGCAAAGGTTTCAAGTCCCGTTCAACAATCGTGACCGATCGAGGTGACGGCAAAGTGGTTCTTGTTGGTTTGTCGCCATTCAAGGCACCTGCATTGTGTTGTACACCGCCACGGGATAGAGTAACGCCCGTCATGTCGCCCGGGAATCGTCGGAAAACAACCCGTCGCGGCTGGAAGGTATCTCCATACTGGAGCATGTCTTGGTCCGATGCTGTGAAGACTTGGAGAAGCTCGGGCAACGGGCTAAACTCTCGCTGGAGAACTGGCAGTAAAATCACCGCCTTGTTTCTTTTCAGGAGTCCATGGAAAAGAGTGTTGACCTGAGCCAATGAGAAGATGCTGCGGACATCGAGTTGATGGTAGATGTCGAAAATGATCTCCAGAGGCAGCCCTTCGAGGCCGTCTAGTTTGCCTAGGTCGCAATCTGCCTGGTCTGATTGCATCTGTGTGCCCACAAACAGTGATGAATAGGTTGAAGACATCTTGAAAGCATTCAATGGTTGTCTATAGCGGTCTATGTGTAATGAGTGCGATCGTGGTTTGAGGGTAGATCAAGGATAGGGAAGAAATTGATCCGACAAAGCAGTGCAAAGTCAAGTTTCGGACTGGGGAATGTTTGTGATGAAAGGTTAGTCTGACGGCAGTTCAGTCTGGTGGTTTTTCAAATTGACGATTATTCAGATGAACAAGTCAGAGAAGCAGCAAAACGCCCTCGGCAGCAAAGATGATACGAGTCGAATCTAGGAACAACTTAGAGGCTTTATCTTAAAGACAATGTTGGCAAACGCGCAACTCACTGGTGTATTGCAGCATATTGCTTTCAGGCAGCTTTCTTTCCTCGGACCTCGTGACGATGAGTTCCCTGGCGTCTTTTGATGCTCGCCTGCTGATCAAGGACGAACAGAATGATCTAGAGCGCGTGGCCTAGCTTTGATGTCGAAGAGAAGCTTTGGATGAGCGCTTCAACAAATGTCACCGGATAAGGATCCAGCCACAAAAGATGTGTGTAATTTGGAGACGGGGTTGTCTCGTCTGGCCTCACGGATGAATGAAATCACCAGTGAGGTATCGGATCAATAGGTTTACTTCCTGATAACCCCAACGTTGGGGCTATCAATAATGGCGATGATGTAGGTCGGCATTGTTTGCACAGAAGACACGATATTGGTCGAAATGGGCTGGCAGATGTCCCAGCTGGCCATGCTTGCTCACACAGAACGCGGTGCTGAGTTGCTGAAGCGGTGTTGCAGGAAGGAAACTCAACGCGAAGGGGGAATCAAAACCAAGTGAGAGGGTAGACGCGACGGTGACGGTGACGCAGAGGACATGCACCCAGGTCCCGATTGCTGACCTAATGTTGCTCAGGCTCAGGAGGTCAAGCCGCACAGGTACTGCGGGTTTCCAAGATGACGGAAGTTATCAACCTCCCTCCAGTGGGTTCCTTCCCCGGGCAATTGGCGTCAGGGGTGCCGTATCGCTCGTGATTGTGGCTAGGGTGGTTGCGGCGCATTAGCCAATCATTGAGAGGTTGTTGGAGCCTACCTAAGACCTTAGGGGTACGTATTTCGCTTTCAAAAGCTTCGCGCCCTCTGTCTGAGTGATTGATGCTAGACATGCGACTTATACCACATCTGCCACTTGGTATACCTTCTTCTTCTCTGTCTTCTTCTTAGGGTCACTAGACAATTCATGGCTCCATAGCGGAAGGAAGATTTATGGAAAAAACGTTGGCCCCTTGCCAGTCGATAAACTCAAACATGCCTGAGCAGCATGGGATTCATTATTACGCAAACAGTGCCTTGGTATCCAGCTCGTCCTTCGCTGCGCTCTTTCCACCCTTGCTCCTGAGGCCGAGCTCGCCTCTCTTTGCCGCCCGCTCTACCTCTTGCTCCGTCCGCGAGGTGTGGCGAGTAGACTTCTTCTTTCTCAGGTCCGCACGAATCTGGTTCGGGGAGACAAAGTTCCGGCTCTCCCAGATCTTGCTTCCACACATGCTGCCTTCAAGTATGACAATCGGGGTCGCTGTGTACCGCGGGCCAATCTCCACCAGGCTGACGTCCGTCTTGCCTCCCCTGAGGACTGACTTTCCGGTTTCCTCCTCCGTCTCGGCGTCGACCTCCTTAACCTCGAAATCTAATTGTCGCAGTGTTAGTCTTTTGAGACGTAAAATGCGATGGGTAGAGGTTGTAAGACTTACAGCGGATCCAGATCTTCTCGTCGACCCAGCTGACTCCCATCACATGGTCCACGAAAGGCTTGGCCTTTCTCGCTCCCTCTGGAACCCCGAACACCATGGACATCAAGTTCTTGATGATTTGAAGGTGAGGTTCGGTGTCGAATGCAGCGTCAAAGGACAGTATAGGACGGCTGCCCTTGAGGCAGTTACCCGGGAATCGCAACTCCTCCATGGTCATAATGTTCTGAATGTGTAGACGGACACTGGGGCCGTTCGGTGCCTTGCAGATGTCAGTATTGCCCACCCCCTTTGAGATCAAACCCCGTAGTGGAAAACACTCACGTTTGCCAACCACATGTACAGGTCCTGGTGCTTCCTGGCCTCCAAGTAGCAAATCTGAGGTGTCGAGTTGAGCTCGGCGAGTTCGTTGAGGACGTGGAGTTTTGACTTGGTGTCGAACTAAAGCGATTTGTTAGGGTTGAAAATTGTCGACGAGCGCAGCGGGTTGTCACGAACCTTGCTGTCGACCTTTCCGTGGGGCATCATCGACGCGATATCGCTCATCAGGTGTCGGTGTCTGTCGAGGTAAGAGGTCAGCAAGACTGCCGTGGCACATGAAGGTTTGCTGGCGGAGCTTCACCTATAAGTGACACCTCTGCTTGAAAGAACCAGAGCGCGCCTCTTCTGGCGCACCTTCTTGACGCCATTGGTGGGCGCCTCAGGCTTGTCGGCCTTCTTGGACAATGACTTGTACACGGAAGCCATCTTGTCGGGTTACGAAGGTGGTGTGTGGGGGTACTGGCAGCGTCGAAGATTGATGTTTGGCGCGAAGAAGATATCGCAGCCCACTGCAGAAAGTAGAAGCCGACGGTTTGCGACCAGCCCAAATTTTTTTCTTCCCGCTACGGATTGGACGCCCGATAAGAGAGCTTATCGGCAAGGCGGTGACCCGGTGTAGCGGGGCACCCACCCATTTGAGAGGTTCCCTGTGGTGCCTGTGCACCTCGAACCTTTTTAATGAGTGAGCGAGGTACGTACCTGACTTGCGCGCATTCGTTCCCGCTGCCCTGTCGCCCAGACCGTGTCAGAGTGTGCCACAGAAGGGGGGACAAGAACAAAAGCGTAGGCTAACCCAACTGAAGAGCGAGAGGGGGGCTCGAGGGGCAGGGCCTGGCTTGAGGGGACCGAAGGACCTACGAGTACCTAGCGCGGGCTGGGGGGAAAGAAACTTTGTGGATCTCAGCAAGCTTGCATGCCCACCTCAATTTCACTTTGCTGGAGCGCTTCAAGACGTCCTGACCAGTGTGATGCCAGGACATGGCTCGAGCAAGACCCCAAATTTGGGAATGCGGTACTTCGATGTCAAGGCATGGCTGGGTTGACCACTAAGATATTGAGCTGCGCCAGGGGAACTTGGAAGAAGCCACCTTGGGTTCAGAGGAACACCTGTCATGACCGCGAAATCCCTACTCAGAATGGGTACGTCAGAACTCACGAACACTTCCCGTTCAGGTTGAAGGCGGCCAACGATGCGACCCGTTTATTCCAGGTACCATTACACTCCAAGGACACTCGCCAAGGGATATCTTGGCTGCAATGTGTATGTTTTATGGCGAAGACGGGCCGTCAGATGGACAAGCCAAAAAAAAACTTCGCACATCACCAAATCAGCCTAGAAGACCCTCAAGGCATTAAGATGGATTCATTCAACTACGTAAGCATGTCAGAGCGATCGTCAGAAACGTCAAATCCCAGACAAGCCGCACTGAGCCGTATAAAGGAGAACAAAAGAAAGGCCGAGACTATACTCCGTCCCCTCGGAAATCATAAAAAAGACTCATTGGATTCCTAGTCATTCCTCGATGCAGCAGCCCCTCCTTGACCAAGTGACGTACAGATTCCGGGGCATGTGTATGACATGCCATGATATCGACCGTAGCAGCCCTCCCAAAAGGCCGTGAAACAGTTTCGCAGAAGGGGATTCGCCTAACAGCACTTGCCGCTCTTCTCTGCACTGTTGTCCGCAGGCGTGCTGAGCGAAATGCCGGCGCCGGCTCCGATCGAGGCTTGGGGTCCGTCGCCCGAGTCGAGGGCCTTGCTAGATACGATGCGGTAGATCTCTGCAGCGAGGCGAGTCACGTTAGCACTTGAATGTCACCAGATACCCGACTTGTGTGGGCGAATTGCAAGACGGGGAAGTAGACGAACCGGTCAAGATGTTCTGGAATGCAAGCTCGACGTTGCTGGCATCGAGTGCAGACGTCTCAATGAATGAAAGGTGGTTCTCGCCTAAAGCACCAGTTAGCCAACTCAGGGTCTACGGCGCTCCCCCCTGACGCTTCACCGCAACGTACTGGCGAAAGCCTTTGCCTCCTCTGTAGGCACTGCTCGCAGGTGGCGCAAATCGCTCTTGTTTCCGACAAGCATGATGACGATGTTGGCATCAGCGTGGTCTCGCAGTTCCTTCAACCACCGGGTGACGTTCTCGTATGTCTGATGCTTGCTGATGTCGTAGACAAGGAGGGCACCGACAGCTCCTCTGTAGTAGGCCGAAGTGATGGCGCGGTAGCGTTCCTGGCCGGCGGTATCCCAAATCTGTGCCTTGATCGTCTTGGAGTCGACTTGGATGGATCTAGTGGCGAACTCGACGCCAATTGTCGACTTGGAGTCCAGGTTGAACTCATTGCGGGTGAATCGACTGAGAAGGTTGGACTTTCCGACGCCCGAGTCTCCGATCAACACCACTAGAAGATGAAATTGTCAGCTGGCCCTTGAGAAAGCCTGTGGCCACTATGCGATAACGTCGCAGGGTCGGATCGGTCGTTGGCGCACCTTTGAAGAGGAACTGTAGGAGGCTTCAAGTTAGCGCAAGGAGGGGGGACTGGAGAGCAGTTGGAGAGGGAGAGGGGCGGCAGTAGGGCCAAGGGGTATGGGGGATTGCAGCTGGAGACTCACGTCATATTCGTCGTTGGCCATGATGTCGGTTTGTGTTGCAAATGCGATGGACAAGTGTCTGGGGAGGTGTAGGTTCGTTGGTGTTGCGAAGCGAGGATACTGCGGCTTGATGGAGGTGGTGCGCGGCCCCGAGAGATAAAGCAGTTGAGTTGAGGCGAGGCAAGGTGTAAGGGTCTGGAACTGAACCAGAATGAGAGAGGTGGACAGTGCAGGTCAAGGCAGCATAGTGTGGTGGATGAGGCAGCAAAGATTAAGGTAAGGTGGTGGTGTCGGCACCCAGGCAGCTCAGGTAACGTATGGAGGCCACAGAGATTCGCTCGCCCGGAGGGTTGGTAGGTACCTACCCCAGAGAGGGAACAGCCACTGGAAGAAGGGAAGTCGGGCGTAAGGTACGGTACCTTAGGTAACTAGGTGAGGCGGGTGTCAGATACCTGGGCGTGTTAGGTACCTGAAGTTAGGGGTGCCGCTGTGGATTGTTCCCTTCCCAAGCAGCCCTGGCGGCAAAGGGGGCTTGTCGGGTCCCGAATGCTCAAAGATTGGGGAGTACAGGAGGTACCTCGACAGCTAAGGTACTTACTTTAACGCGTGGTGCAAGTTGATGAGATACCTTCAGGTACCGCGAGATAGAACTCTCGTCGACTTTTGATATGGACGACTACCTTATGCGCTTTTGAGCAGAGGAGGAGGAGGCGGAGATATCCAAACCCGGGAGTAACAAAAGATCTATTTCTGAAAGATGAAAGGGGCGTGTTTTCCAAAAGTACAATCAAAATCATAAAGCCACTTATGGCGTTTTTAGAAACCATGAGTTCAGCATCTCCCTGCCGCCAGATCATCAACTGGTGGGGTTGTCAGTAACTGGAACATCCATAATAGGTATGCAGGAAGGTCGAAGAGGTGCTTTGATAAGAATGTAGGTAGAGAGACGACACGCTGGCAAGGAAAGTACAAAAAGGTGAT
Source organism: Colletotrichum salicis (assembly GCA_001563125.1). Classification (NCBI taxonomy): domain Eukaryota; kingdom Fungi; phylum Ascomycota; class Sordariomycetes; order Glomerellales; family Glomerellaceae; genus Colletotrichum; species Colletotrichum salicis. Next base: position 22,157 of record JFFI01001577.1, read on the forward strand.
CAATGCCTTTGCTCCCATCACTTGCTACCCATTCCCTGCCCGGGCATATCAAAGTCGAAGGGGGAGGATGAGGTGCTCCACGTTCCCGGATGTGCTGAACCCGCTGAGCCACACCACCGCCGGGCATGCACCAACCACGTTCGTCACATCGGCGTCTCCCTCGTCTGCCTCGAAGATTGACAGGATGTAAAGAGGTCAGCAGTTGACTGAGGTGCTGGTGAGGTCCCAGGACAGGATCCCGCCGTCGGTAGCCGGAAGTGTCGCGTTTCACCTCAAGCATCACGTGTGCCCAAGCCGCGGTGCTCAGAGAGGACAACCTCAGCATTCCTTATGTCGTTTCCTCTGACCCAGCTCGCCATGTGCCCTGAGTGTCACACACAGCTTGGTCTGTACTGAAGTACCAAGGAAGCTGATGTCGTCCATTTACACGCAGTGCCCCCCAAGCCACAGCACTCGATCTTCAACGCTACATGTGTGACACAAACCTCCAGATTGCGGCGTCCAGAACACGAGCTTTGAAGCAATCTGAGCTTTGGTTACCACTGAGGTTTATAATCACAGATAGCTTAGGTTCTACAAGTTGTCTAGATCAAGTGGGGTAGATTTGGAACACTTTCCTTCCATGCCATTTGAGGTGATCATCTTTGAGTCGTTAATACAGGCAGGAGAGACTCCCATTTGCTTACTCGCACTTACCGTACCCAGCTGATTGTTAGCTGATCAGAGTATCCGTAGAGAGCTTTCTTTACCTTACCTACAAATGCCGATTCTCGAGGAAGGATCCGATAAGGTAGCCTAAGTAACTATAATATACATGGTTGATGGAAAGTTGCTGCTTACCCGACTGCCTACAGGACATCGCTTTATGCACGCTAAGACGCTACGCACCGCCTTCCGCCATCTTTAGATTGCATTGAGGTACCTTAGGCAGGTAGTTGAAGAACTGTGAACACTGAAGGCACCCATCGCACCGTGGCACCTTCCCTGAACTGCCGCACGGACACTGTTGGCACCTCCCCACGCTCCCCAAAGGGACGACGGGATGCCCTCCACTCCGTACCTGCCCATGCTACCAATGCCTGCATGTAAACGCTCTCCCGCCGCCCCGGTGCATCTTCGATGTTGAATCGTTACTTTTCGCGCCCAATTCCACGCCAGCAATTCAGTACATACCTCATTTTACTTCAGTACAAAACTTCCACTTTTCCCGCTCCTCCCTACTTTCAAGGACTTGACTAGGTAACACTCTTCGATACCCGACGAGTAGGTATGCGATCTGTTTTGCTAGTATGTTCTCATTACCTCGCCCGAGAAACTCATCGCTTACTATTCTCTAGTTCATACAATTACACTCAAATTCATGAACAAGAGCTCCGTCCTGTTTGCCTACTCAAACATTCTCGACCCTCGCCCGATCAGCACTACGCTTCGAGCATTAGATTAGAGGCTACTCTTTCTGTTCCAGTACAGCGTGCGATTGCACTCACTAGGCCTGCTACCTGGCGTATCACCATTTGCATCGTCATCCGAGTGCATCAGCCTCTGGTCCATCGAATGCCTGTGGGAACAGCTCACACGTACAACCACGGCGTGTCCTTCCCGCGTGCCTAACAACTATGCTCTCCAGAGTATAAGCGCGCCATGGACGTTTCCGGGCTTTTCGTCACCGATGAAACGCAACCTGACGATGACAACATCTCCATCAACTCCACCCTCGCGTCCGAACATGATTCCGACGAGGAATGGCTTGTAGAGGGCATCCGCGCTCAGATTCGTGAAGGTGGAAGAGACAAATTCCTGGTAGAGTGGACCGGTTATCCCATTGAGGAGGCCACATGGGAGCCCGAGGAAAATGTGACGAATGAGCTACTTGGGGAATGGAAAGACACTCAGGCAAAGCAAGCTCGAGGAGAGGAGCAGCCGTTCGACATTGTCGCCTGGCAAGAAAGCGTGGTCAAGCGTCATGAGGACAAATACCAGCGGCATCGCAAGCGTAACACTGAACGGAAAAAACGAGGTATTCAGCTTAGGCTGTGGGAGGGTGAAACCAAGGCTGATTACTATCTCAGCGACGAAGACGTTGGAGAGGATGAATACAACGCTGTGTTTCCTCCTCCAAAGGTTGTGGGGCGTCGCGAGGATGCGTTTCATCCTGACACTGAACCCTCAAAGATCCCACCAAAGCAGGAAGTTGCGGAGAAACCAACTACTCAGAAACGGGCTTCAGCGACAGAGAGACCAAAATCACCAACGAGAAAGGCACAATCCTCTTCAAGCCCTCAGCCACGCTCACAAGCATCTTCAACACAGGCAGCGGCGAATGGATATCAAGGCACAGCAAAGAAGAAGCCTTCGGCGAGCAGACCGGTCAATAATGCGACACTTAGCCGGTTGCCGGGTAGTGCGACAGCAACTGCGCGGGCCACTCATAAGGCGAAAAAGACTGCTGTGAGCTCCAGAACGATGGTTAGATCACAGAACAGCGGAACGGGCATCAATGTCTTTGCGGCCGGCAAGCAATCAAAGCAGCGCCGTCAACTTGTACAGAGCGTAGCCGATCCCACCAAAGATGCTCGTCTATTCTCAAACCACCGAACCAAGAGAAAAGTCGAGTTGCAAGGTCGTGACAAAGCAGATGTGGCTCCCACGGCTGTCCCTACGAAGCTATTTAGCATCAGCCGCGGGCCTCCTCCTGGAACCACTACCGGTACAAACACCAGCACAAACATCGCTCCGAACACCAGTACCGCCACTACCATCCTTCGGTCTGTACTTAAGCGCTCAGCGGATGATCTATCGGCAAGGTCAGCCAGCGAGTCCAGTGTGACGGCGTCGGAGAGGGTGGGGGTGTCACACCCTCAGAACTTGGGTCAGTCCCAGACTATTCAGCCAACGACCAAGAAAAGGAAGTCTGTTCAGTTTGCAGATGTTCCGCTTGTCGATGAGCCAGAAGAGATGGATGTGGACTATCCGACTGTTCGGCAGAAAAGACTCAAGTCGCCCCCGATGCCTTCAGATCCGTCACAGCCTTCTCAACCTCCTACCAAGCCTCAGTCTATCCTTCGCAATTTATCGGTAACAGACTACAAGTCGAGAAGTTCAGGCCAAAACTACGACAAAACTGTGGTCTTGGGTCCTCAGGGAAGCAAGGACATCGAAATGACGTTTGATAACGTTAGAGCCGACTCCGACGCATGGCATTCTCAATTCGTTGACGAGAGATTGCTCCATTTCGCCAGGAATTTCACTGCCAAGACTTTTGCCTCTCAAAGGGCAGTCGTTGTTGAAAGGGTGCTCTCAAATGGAAGCGTCAGGCCCAAGTCAAATGACGACCAAGTTGTTGTGGAGAGAGCAGCAGAGCGACTACGATCAGGGTCGTTTGGGGTTGCGTGCTTCTATGAAGACTTTCTCATCGTCATTTACCCAGCTCAGTGTGAAGATTGGAAGCAATCAATGCCTGAAGTCGAAGCCAACAGCCCGGCAAATGTCTCCCTGAAATATGTCATCTTTAAGCCTCAGCCGGCTGCTAAGAAGCCTTTACTCGTCAGGCAGGTCATTGTTTCAAAGATAGCTTCGCGGGTTGCCATTTTCCGCGATTTGTTACGCCTCGATTACCACACGATCCTCCCCCTTGGCATTCGAAGCGTACGCCACAACTTCTACCTGGCGTTTCCTCCATCTAGAATACTATTACTTGAGGCTTTGAGCGAGTGGCTTCGCTCGGAGAATCCCGAATGTAGGATATTCTCTACTAAAACGAATGGCGATTGGGCCGCTTTTACCAATCCGAAAATCGTTACGCAAGGAGTTATCATTGTTCACGAGGCAGCCGCCGATTCACTCCGACGGTTCCCTGGTTTGCTCAAGCTGCTTTTGCATAAGAGCAGTGCAGCTTACGTCTTTTGGTGTATTGGAGAGTCACTTCAGCTGTCTCCCGCGTACCCATCCATTCGGTCAATGCATAACGAGACGGCAAAGCCGGGCACGTTTGAGTTGACGAGGTTTTTCCCCCACGGTAGCGCAATTTTGGTCACGCCAAGTTTTCTGGTCTCTGAACCACGCCGTGCCTTCCAACTCTTTCAGTGGTACCATAGGACCTATCAGAAGCCTACCAACAACCAAAAAATTGTGGCCGCGGCGAATATACGAGAGTATCTGCGAGATCTTGCGCACGAGCGGTCCGCCCGTCGGGACGAGTTGATGGCGGATGATGACCTAACGCGCCAGTGGCCAAAGTCGAAGCGTGAGGAAATAGCACGCGTTGCAGGATTGAGCAAAGAAGATTGCACAGCTCGATTTGAGACATGGGCGATAGTGGAGGGCCTCCAGCCGGCTATAGAGACAAGCATCGTGCCGGATGAGCAGCTGGAAGCCATTGTGTTTGCTGACGGATCTATCGATGCCAGCGACGAGCAAAGCTTGGTGAATTGGTTCGGTTGTTGGTCCCAGACTCGTTTCGACCAGTTCCGCAAGTTCCACGTTTTAGGAACAGATGGCGATTCCGACAACAGCCACCTGATCGAAGACAGCGATATTCCCGTCTACCCGTTTGGGGTTGGGCGTGATGTTGGAGCCGAGGCTCATGGTCCCCGTCAGACCACGTCAGGTTCCGACGATGACCTTGGACCAGAAAGTAGAGTTAGTAAACTTCTTGGAGGCCTGTCTGCCAACCACTTCAAGAGCAAGTTGAAGGCAACCGCCAGCCGCCATGAACGTCCGAGAGTGTGTCCGTTTGGGAAGCTCTTCGGCTTTGCCGTCTCCTATTATGAAGACGTTGCCAATACGGCTGACTCTTATGGAGACTTCCATCGCGACTTCTCAACTTTTGACAAGTGGATGGAATGGCCCTGGCCGTTCTTCTCAATCCATCAGGAGGGTTTCAAGCCACCGGCGGCCTCCTATCATCTGCCGCCGACGTTCAATACCTACTTCGCCTTTTTCTACACCCCCGAAGAAGACCATCCAAGCAAGCCGCCACCGCGCCATCCATGGCTTGCGATTTGGCGGGTTCGTGAACCTTATAACAAATGGATGGGAACCGAGCTTATCATTTGGGACGTTGCGGCCAAGAATCGATATTCCGCAGCGAACGAGATCTACGAGTCTCAACTCCTCAAGGCGCAGCAGCACCTCATACAGATGGTACGGGAACGATCTGAAGCCAAACATCGGGGCCTTCCTCTGCTGGAGGTCTGGCAAGGTGGATTCGAAACAGAGCCTTCAGAGTATACATTGCCAGTCGACGTCACGGTCCATAACTTGGACGTGATGATGTCGGACTGCAAGCTATATCTTCCAGCGATTGACACTCTTCTGCTCCGCAGGGGTTTCCGCAATATTACTCCCGGCGACGCGCCCGTCCGGCAAGAGCGTCATCCCGCAGACTCTCCAATGGACATTGACATGATTGGCGGCCATCGCAATTATGGCGGCGAGAGCAAGATTATTTTTCATCCGCCCAGGGCCATCAATCCGACGGGGCAGAGCAGATGCGAGAATTTTTTCTACACTTGGGTGATGAGCCTCGACAGAAGAAATCCTCGTTCCGCGTGGCCTTACACGTTCAGACCGACCACGGAGTGGTATCAGCAGCAGGTTTCCGAGAACAGGCATTTCGAGCACCTCAACGTTGCTTCCTGGGAGCGGGTGTTTGAACTTATACGAATCCTACCCCCGAAGGGCAAGACGGAGTCGCGAGAGAGCGGCAAAAAGTAAGGAAACGTGTTGTCGTGCAGACGGGTTTAGCCGTACGATTGCGAAATGGAGGAGACACATTTCGGAGTATCAGCATCAGGGGCCTGCGGAAAAGAGCTTCCAGATTTGAAGGACGTTGTGTGATCAATGTATTCTAATAGGCCTGACACGGAAAGGATACGCCAGGAGTTAGAGTCTGCGTATAACAAGGATAAGATAGGGAACTAAAAACTTCCAAGCGCTTTCTGCAGATGACAACTTCAGTTTGTAATTATATATGTACTGCAAGTGAACCAGGTGTGTGAAGCTGTTAGCTCTTCATACAGGCAAAGGCGTGGACAGAATACACCACCATAGGGACAGATTTCGGCATAGTGACCAGTCTCCAGCGCCGACGTGTCCAGTAATAGTAAATAAAGTCGTCAGTTCCATTATAATAAACCTTTCACTGATATGATACAAATTCCTCATCCTCATAAGAAAAACCCTCCGGTTCAGTGCCCGCCAATGCAACCTTTGACAAAACATCCGTCTCTATCTACCAAGGGCCAAAAGAAAAATTCACCTCGCAGAAGCAGGGAAATTCCTCGTGCTAAGCAACACCCCCTTGACCCTCCGAATATTATCCCTCGCCTTCTTAATCTCGTCCTCGGGCTCGTTCTTGCGCGGGCCGCCGTACAGCGCGTAGCTGCTGCCCCCTGCGTAGTCCGACGGGCTCGGGTACGCCAGCTGCACGAGGTCGTCCTTGAGCACGTCCATCTTTGCCTTTAGGTCCGCCACGTCGTCGGCGTCGCCTACGACTGTGGTCTTGAGCCAGGCGGCTTGGTTCTTGAACCAGGTTAGCTTGTCGGCCTGTCTGTCTGTCGCGGACTTGTCCTTGTCGCTGCTGTTGGTGTTGTTGTTGGTCTCCCCCCAGGTTGTTAGGGAGGGTGTGGAAGGGATCGAGGTCTGCGTGCCAATGTCGCGGTGGAACATTTCGGTCGGGTCGTCGGCGCTGCTTGCGTCGTCCTCTGGTATGTCCTTGTTCTCTACTGCTGCCGCAGATTTCTTGGGGGCGGGGATCTCGGAGACGGTGCCCTCGAGCTTCTCGATGATCTTGGCTAGGTTCTGGGAGGTTGTCTCGTGGAGGTCGTAGCGGGCTTCGGTGAGGTTCTCGACCATGGGTTGGACGAGGTACTTGCTCGTGCCGTAGAGGAGGGTGGAGATGCCGGCGAAGGCGTAGAGAGTGTTGAGCATGCCGTTTGCGGTGACGAGCGGCGGGGGGCGGGCTGGTTTTGTGAGAAATTCGGGGTAGGTTATCACGGGGGGTTGGTCTGTTTGGCGGGG
>JFFI01001577.1:29190-65354 GCA_001563125.1 Colletotrichum salicis
AAGGGAGATTTCGGTTTGCGGTGGTGGTGGTGGTGAGGGTGAGGGTGTCTGTGATGGTGTTGGTGATGTTGTCGTTACTTGACTTGAGCTTGGCGGTGCCTGTTCTGATTGATTGGTCTTCGCCCATGTTGTCAGTTATGCGCTCTCTTAGAACGAAGGCAACCTGAAGGCAAAGAACAACTGGGAAGTATACCTCTTGCGCCGGCTCAGATGCCGAGCTACCCAACAACCGCTCTATATCCTCTGGCGAAATACTCTTGGTCTTGAGGAACGTCTCCTTTGCTTCCCTCGGCGCGTCCTTGATCTCGTCATCCTGTAGGAACTTGCGGGCGACCTCGAGACTGTCCTCGCGGGAGGGGACATCGTCTTGTTTCGCACCCTGCGAGGTGGTGGTCTCCGGCTCGAGTTCGGGTTCTTTCTTTTGGTCGCGCTGCCATGACGGGATGCCGGGCGTGCTGCCGCTGTCGTCGGAGTCGCTCATGGTTAAGATAGTTTGCGCCCCTGTTGCAATAGGAAGTTTTGCAACGGAGTATATGTGAGAGCTGTCGAGATTGGCGCAAATGTCGAATCGCGAATCAGCCGGGCGCTGGTCCGGAAGGCGGGTTGTTGATGGGGTCGGCGGTTCGGCACCTATGACCACATGCCTCGGCTGGGGAAGCGGGAAACGGAAGAGGCTGGACGTTCTTTACGGGGTCACTGTTCCAGCCCAAAACGGCCAGGCTACGGGTACTCGCTGGTCTGGGTCCTTCAGTTCTACACGGTGGGATGTCCAATGCACGGTGCCCATGGCGACCATCCTCAAAAACGGAGCTTCCGTTTTCGACATCCGGCGCGCTTCAGCGGACTTCAGTGCTCTGGCCTGCAGAGGTGAAAGGCTGAACTCAAGGTGAGTAGAAAACCGGACCAGCACAAGCATTCTCATTGAGAGTCCGTCTCAACTATAGCAATCGTTATCCATCTCTCGCCCGCCTCGAAAATCCCCTCAAGGTACACTCTGTACCAGGTTCACTCCTGTTTCAAGCCAACAAAGGCTCTCAATCGGGATCATCCGATTCGCTCTGCCGCGTGATCACCGACGACCTCCAACCCGTCTCTTCAACTGGGCCGCCTTCACCGACACACCTCACCGCGCGACCAAGGATCAAGGTGAGCTCGCACCGGGCCAATTGCTCATATTTGGCATCAGATGAGCAGGAAACAGTTGGAGTGGACTCGCTAAAGTAAAGGGGATAGGAACGAAAGCTCACGCGCCAGGGGGTGAGAAAGCGAGCGTCACACGAAAGAGACGCAGAGAGAAAGAAGCGACAGCTGCAATACACGCGCAAGAGGCGACGAGATCCAATCGATCCCAAAAGTCTCAGTTCCCGTTTCCAGGGGGTTCACTTTCTTTTTTCTGCCTTCTGCGGCTTGGCTTGGCCACAGCCACCAAACCGTCCCAGACTTCCCAGCAAGGTTGCTGTGTGTGCCTGGTTATCCAGTTGTTGCCGTCCGCCTGCTTGCGCGCGCGCACCTTGCTTGCTGCGGCTAAGCGTCGTCTATCCTCAACAAGGTATCAATCAATCGGTAAGCTCAAATCCCATCGCAGATGCGACCTCTTCCTTTTTAGCTTTTTCTTGTCACCCAGTCACATCTCCGCGCTGCACCTCCATCATCATCAACCTTCTCTCCTCCTTCAATCACAATATCAACATCGCCGGATTGCCGTGCCAAGTCAAGTGAGGCAAGCGGCAACGACACCGATACGCAAACCAACATCTCTGAGAAGAAAGAGAGACCGTATTGGCCGGGGTTGTGCACATGACACGATACCGACTTGGTTCCACGAGATAATCCCGTTGGAAAGTGGCCGTGTCGAGACGAGAGGTGGTTTAAGAAGAAACCAGAAAAGGCGGCCGCGCGCGCGTATGTGTGTGTGTGTGTGTGTGTGTGTGCGATTCATTAAGAAAAAGAAGGCGTTGAAACCTACCTGAGCTAAAGTTGCATCTCGGCCAACTACATTTATTGCCTTACCTCATCTTCCGTATCAAGGGATCAGATTCCCTAGCAGCAGTGCCACCTCACCCCTTCCCCTTCCCCTTCCTTGTCTGGACCGGCCCCCCGAGCTTACCTTAATTCAACCTCCCGCGTCCAATCCTGGATAAAAAAAAACCCCCACCATCATCCCGAAACCACCCTAAACCTTTTCACCCCGAGATATCCCATCTTCATTCCGTACATAAACCGCTCATACGTGGCGTAATCCTCTCGCGCGTCACTGTTCTTCTGCCAAGACCACCCACGAGAGACATATCGCCTTCACGTATACGCAGACATGGCTTCGCGACCACGCCGCTCGGCGGCCAAGAAGGCGCAAGAACAGATTACTGACTGGGCCGATAGCGAGCGAACCAGCAGCATGTCTACCCGTGCTCGCCGCTCAGATGGCCGGACCTCGGGCGTATCCCGCGGCCCGCCTTCGTCACCAGGAAGTGAGCACCTGAACCTCACTGTCAAGGTACCCGCGAACAAGCTTCGCGAGGCCACCAGCAGGGGACGGAACTCGACGGGAAACAGTATTTCGGTCAACAGCGAGGTCGTTGCCGGCAGACGCAACCGTGGCCCGAAGAAGAGCTACGTTGTAGAATCCGATAGCGACGAGGAGGAGGAAGACGAAGACGAGGAGGTGGAGGAGCCTGACGCCGATGGCGATGACGATGACATGGAAGTCGACGCCGAGGGCGAGGAGGAAGATGCCGATGGCGACATTGACATGGACACCCCTGCGGCCCCCACCATCAAGATCTCCTTGCCCAAGGCTGGAAAGGTCACTCCTCGACGACCAGCAGCGGCGAGAGTGATTGAAGACGATGACGATGACGAGGAAGAGCTCAGCGAGATTGAAGTTAGTGACCCTGAGAACACGATGAACATGAGCATCGACGTTGGGGGCGCCGGCGACGACGATGATGAGGACGACGAGGACGAGGAAGACGAAGAAGAGGATGCCGAAGGTGAAGAGGAAGATGCCGAAGGCGAAGAAGAAGACGCCGAGGGCGAGGAGGAAGAGGAGATTGAAGTTGCGGACGAGACTGTGGGAGCGGGTCCCGACGGCGAACTCGACAGCGATCTAGGCAGTCGCGAGGGCACACCCGACTTGACTAAGATGACGAGGAGACAGCGAGCTCGCTTCGAGGACGAGCCTCAGCAGTATATGAAACTCTCGGACGGTAAGACCGCGCTCTTTATGAGGAGTTTTAACGACGGCAGACACTGACATGGAATCACAACAGAGGTCCAAGCAAAGAAGGTCTTCACTGCGGAAGAGTTATCGATGAGAAGGGCAGAAATGGCACGTCGACGACGCAACCTGTCTGACAAGCGTAATGAAGAAGTCAAGGCAAGTATATTTGTGCATGTCCGGTCATTGGCAGGGCATATGCTAACTGTCAGACTACAGATGGAAACCATCAACAAGCTTTTGAAGAAACAGGCGCCCAAGACCAAGGGTAAGGGTGCCAATGGCGAGGACACGGCCGGCGGCGAGTCATCAAAGCCCGACGTCGCGTTCGTCCGCTGGGTCAACTCCAAGAAGGGCAGCATCGTTGCTGTGCCCGAGGAGATTATCGGAGGACCAGCTGGCAAGGTATTTGTGCCTGGAGGTCTGAAGTCTGGCAAGATGGTTGAGGAAGTCGCATAGAGAGAAGACTGATGCGTACCCCCTTTCTTGCCACTTGGCTATTCCGTTTTTCTTCGGGGCATATCACAAGCTGTATTCAAGTTACAGGAACACCTGAAAGGCAGATGGGAGTTATCTCCGTAGGTCAAAAGACGTCGTTGAGGGGGGGAGTGGACGACGCTGGGGCGAAAATTGGCATCATTTCACAGTACACATAATCAGGAGTAGCTGATAACTAAGTAACGGATCTAGACTTTTTTTTAATGGCATACACCGCCAGCATTTACTTGCTGTAGCTCAATCCCCACACACATGCGACTTGAAAAGTATGTATAGAAAATCAGCTCACCGGTTGCAAATCACGGAATCCCAAGACTTGGGTCTCGGAGCTGGCCGTCCTGTCGTCAATTCAGCGCTCAACACATGAGCGGTCCGGTTGTGGGGTGATGCGATAGCGACGATCCTTACCTTTCCACACGATGGAGCATCGGTTCTCGCTTATATAATCACAGCGGTGGGAGATCCTTGCAGATGCGAGAAGGCGTCAGTCATGTGGTGTCTCTCCCCCGCCTCAGACCTTGCCTGAAAGAGTTGAAGCAATTGCAGTTGCTTAGGTACTCCGCATTTTCTTCCCTGAGCGGGCGCGTCTGCCATGAACGAACTGCTATCTCACAGTACCTAGGGTGCCTGGTAGAGATTCTAGACCGAGGTTTGGTCGAAAATACACCCGTGAACAAGCTCGAGGCTAAGCACCGAGCCCAGCCAGATCGAGGCCAAGTATGGTAGCGATCTTGGACAAAGCTTGGGTAGGTAGCTTACTTTTTCTCTCTCTGCTTGGCCCGATAGACGGGCCATACCGGTTGCACGATAATTGCTTTGAGATGTTAGTTGGGTTTCCATCCCCGAGATTTACTGCCGATATGTGCGAGTGGTGCGATGCCCATAAGAAAAGGTGCGCGCACGATGAAGCGGGTCTGGGGGAGGAAATATGGGGTTTGTGATTGACCGTCGAACGGTGCCGTTGAACGATTCTGATGGATTAGAAGTGTTCAACGTCATGACCCATGGCGTGGTTCACTCTCGGTTGGAGATGTACTCTGATTCTTCCTGTCAGCAAGCTTGCATCCCTACAGTAGTACCTACCTCGGTAAATTGCTCTTGTGCTGGATCCAATACTGACTGATGAGGTGGTGGTTGTTGACTGCAGCTCTCCGCATCCGGGGAGGTTCATGTTCCTCTCTTGGTCCAGGGAGCCAACCACACCCCGGATCTGCACCTGCAAGAAGCCGGGACGGGGGTTCGGTTGAGACCTATTACAGGCTACACCAGGAGTCTTACTCTTACTGGTCAGTGTTCGGTGAACGGGAGCGACAACAGCGAACCAAATTAGGTAGCAAACTCTGGAAGATTGGGAGGTTCAGCAAGCCGCAGGCAAGCTTCCAGAGATGTCGAGCAAGCAAGCAAACTGCTGCAGCTCGCCAGAAGCTGCTGGGCATGGTCCCCTCCTTTTGTCATGCCAAGCCAATGACAGTCTCCTAGCTCGAAGGACCGACCCTCTTTCGCGGACTCTAGGTAGAGTACGGAGTAGAGAGAGGTGCTAAGGAAATGGACGCGATACCGACGGGGCAGAAAAGCCAGGCTTGCTAGACGTGCCAGGCTGGGACAGCTGACCGTCAAGATTTTACCAAGTGGCAATGGCATCTTCTTCTGTGAGGAAAGAGGTGAACTCGGATCCGATGCCGATGGCGATGTTACTCTGGGAGGGCAAATTTTCTTGCAGAGCCATGTCGCGTGGACAGTCACATCAAAGATCCTGTTGCCCGTCTCCCCACTTTCCTGGCCTTCGTAAGCGCAAGGCCGATGTTGTGAATGAGTTCGCATGTTGTACCATCAGGAAGGTAGGCCAGTAAGCACCTTACCTTACCAAACTTGCCGACTCAAGGTGACTTTGCGCGATATTATATAATCCAAAGTAAGTACACCTGGATGTGGCACTTGCTGACAGGCACAAGCTCAGGCCCAAGGGCAAGTGCAACTGTGCAACTGCCAACCGCTGTGGGCACATCCCGACTGAGGTGGTGACATTGGAGTCTATACTTTTGAAGCTTACCTTGGGTGCTTGGGTACTTCGTGGGAGGGTTGGTGGATGGGTGATGGATCCCTGCCCACCTTTTCTTAACCTTTGGGAAGGAGGGAAAAACTGGCCCTGGCGGGTGCTTTCCCCAACTAGCGCAAGACGCAAGAAATAGAGTCAGAATTGCCTTTCGCTTCCTTTCTGACTTTTTTGCTTTGCCCGAACGAACTTCATGCCTTGTTGGACCCTGGACCGCCCTGTTCAGTCCCTTCCCCTCGTCTCGTACATGTGTACGGAGTAGTAGGAGTACGAATAGTCCTGGTCGATCCCGCTCTTTCATAAACCATGGCGTTACCTTCTTCGCACCCTGAGGCGCCGTCCGCTGCTACATCCATGCCCGGCCAACAAGATCATCACCCTACAGCTGCATCTGCATCTGTGTCTGCTTATGATTCTACCACTGCTACTGCTGCTGCTTCTGCCTCTGCTCTCCGCGGCGACGAGGTCACCGCTCCTCCTTCATCAGATCAAGGTGAGTGAACCGAGACACAGGACGCTAAACCGAGATGGTCCTGGTAACCTTCTGCCTCCTCTCCTTGATTTTCTCTTTCACACGCGCTACACGCACTACAGGCATCAAGTCCGACTGCCTGGTGTAGCCTGGCCCTTTCTTCACTTCTCCATCCTCCACCTTTTTTTATTTTTTTTATATCTAGGTATTCCCATGCGCCTCTCCCCCCCAAGTCGCCCCAACACAGACAGAAGTGGAATAGACATAGCAAGGTTCTGGACCGTCTTGGCTTGCCCCGCCGACATTTGACCCCAATAATACCTACCTATTGACTATTCATACACGATGCCAAAGAGTGGTACACACTACTCTTCCTTACACTCCTCCTTCCTTTACCCCGTTTTCATTCTGTTCACAACACCCTGGATGTGGTGCATGTTGCATGACTTATGAGTGTCGTGTTGCACAAAACCAAAACAGCGTACAGGCCATATACATGACAGAATTGATATAACTGACAGTCCAGCCCCCTTGAAAACCAACATCAGGCCACCCGCGGCAGCGACCACCACCCCAGTCTCAGTCCCAGGTCCAGACGTCGGCGCGCCCCAGCTCCATCACCCTCACCCTCACCCTCACCCGCACCACCAGCCCACCCCGCACGCGACTGCAACGGAGACGGCTGCCGCTGCCGCTGCGACGCCAGCATTAGCAGCTACTGCTACTGCTACTGCTACTACGCCCACGGCAACCCTGCCCGGAGCTTCACTTGCCCATCATATAAAGCGGACGGCACCCGATCCCTCTTCCCTCGACTCGCCTCCCATGTCTCCTGCCTCTCCTTCGTCGTCAGCTGCGCCGTCGGCCAACCCCCCGTCAAAGCCAAACCCGCACTCTTCCTCCTCGAACTCCAAGATGCTCTTTTCAGACATGTACAAGTCTCCACGCTCACCGCTGGCCAAGTTCCGCCTGTCCATGTCACAGCAGCCTCTGGCCTTGGACTTGCCCGATTACGATCCTGATTTACTTAGCAAGGACAAAGAAAAGCAAAAGGCAGCTGTCAAGAAGTACTTGACCGCCAAGATTCGCAACGATTGGGAATTTGTCTGGCCACCAGTCGTACCCCCGCCCCAGAACGGCGACGCTACACCCGATGTTAGTGCAACACCCGAACAAGACACCGCCGAGAAACCGCAACAAGAAGCCTCTGAACCAAAGATCGAAACTACGGCGACCTCGAATGATGAAGCCATCGACACAATAGACAGCGAAGAAGAAGACAACGACGAAGAGGAAGATAGCGACGCCGAATCCGTCTACAGCACCGTCTCAGAAGACGCGGCGCGTTTCAAGCCTCGCCTAGAATGGGTGTCTGACCTGTCCGACGAAGACCCTCCCCTATCTCTCTCTCCATTCCGTTTCGACAGCCCCGATGCAATCGGGGCGACAGTCAAGGCGTCTATAGCAGACAAGCGTGCGCGGAGACGGCGAGCCCTGCGCGAGGAGATGGAATGGAATGAAGGGTTGGCTTGCTTTGAGGCAAGGCGCAATGCCTGGACAGGCGCAAGAACAGTGCGCGTTCGCACCAAGCCCGTCTCTCCTACGCAGACCTTCTCCCCTCTCTCACCACGCCGCCTCTTCTTCCGCTCTTCATTCTCCCATCCCCAACCTGCCCCCGCCTCACCAGCCTCGCCTGCGCACTCTCTGCAGCAACGAGTGAGCAACGAAGCCTCAGCCGCTGTATCAGACGGTTCTGAGCTCTCGAAGGACCCGTCCAAGGAACTAACCGCGATTAAGTCCAAGGAGTCTCAGAAGTCGACGGCATCTCCCACGTCAACGACATACCCCGTCGAGACACTCATTCCTGTCCCAGCGCCACTGCTCCCACCGGAGAACCCAATGCGCGCGTCTATCACTCCCTCCGTATACATCTCTCTATACGAGAAGGTTATTGTGCACGCACTGACACCCTCATGTCCCGTCAACTTGTCAGACATGATTCGGGCGTGTGTGGTTGGCTGGAAGCGGGACGGCGAGTGGCCACCGAAGCCCTCAGCCGCAGAGCCTGGTATTGTGGCCGTACGACGGCGGAAGAAGTCAGTGGCGGACGGGCAGGGCCCGAATCCCACTCGGAGGATGAGCTTCGGCTTTTTGGGCAGAGGAGAGAAGGCGGCTGAGGCTCAGGACGACGGCACTGGGAAGGGTATTAGGAAGAGCCTTCAAAGAGTGTTGGGTCTTGGGCATCACCATACTGCCTCCACTGGCTCCGCCAATGGGGGTAACAACGGCGCATGAAGGGGAAAGACATTGCCATTGTTCAGGCTTCTTTACGAAGGATGATGATTATGATGAAAGGATATTTAATATGGATGATCTTGCCCTTGGGTATTAGGCATCTCAGAGGCATGAAAAGGGCTTGATTTATGGAGGTTCCATGGCTTGGTGACTGCGTGGGACGGGAAAATTGTTCTCGCGACAGATACCCATACAATTCAGTAGTAGGAAAGTGGGTGGCAGCGTGCCACATTAATGAACACGGTTCTTTTGGTGTATAATATGTTTTCAATATCTTTATTACTACTCATGACATACGATGATGGACCAAAGCTCATATGTTGGAAGATGTGCTGGGTGCCGATGTCCAAACTTCCTTGACTACTACTACAGTTTCATATCGTCGAGGTTTATCCTACTTGTTGGAAGCAAGAAGTTGTTTCACGCAGAAGAGACACCAGCTCTAGAGGAAACTCCATTAGAAGAGACGACCTAGAAAACTGAACACGGAATCTTGTTCGACAACTCGGAGAAACCTCACTGAGCATCGCCGAGTTCTGTACAGCAGCGGTCTTTACTTCCAAGTAAACGCTCCTGGGTTTCCAAGAGCTAATGTCATGAGTGGTCTGCGTTTGTACGTACTTACTTGCGTGGACTGGAAATCATGTTATTCGATATGATCCTACGAATGGCAACTTCAGTGCTACCATCTTACTTCGTAAGGAGCAAACAATGTAACAAGGCTCATTAACTCTTTCCTGGAGCTAAGCATGTGATTTTTGGAGTAGATCTTGCCAGGTGGGAACTCAAATCTGAGATGGATTTACCTTCCACTAGCTGTTGCTCTCACCTACCTCCTTTATCGAAGCCCTCATTTCGGAGTATGCGATAACTTCATGGGTGGGCGGCACTTTTCATCCACAGTCTCCCCAGCCTTGTTGTGTAAAGTATCCTCTTCAGGTCCCAGAGAGGATGAAGACAACAAGGACAAAAGACTTCCTAAGCATTGTATACATCCATAGCCACCTTCCTGTATGGCCAGCTGAAGCCCTCCAAGTCGGTTTCTTTACCTTAATTCTATCATCTAGTATGTCGTATCTTCCGTTCTTTCAGTCCGAAACGCCCCTCCGAGGCCATGAACAAGACCAATTCTAAGCTGTGAGTGCATTGCAAGTGAGTTTCTCAAAGAAACTTCACATACACAGTACTAGTCATTCACCTACCCCTCATCCAAGGGGCACAAAACTGACTAGGTAAGTGCCGA
Organism: Colletotrichum salicis; assembly: GCA_001563125.1. NCBI lineage: Eukaryota > Fungi > Ascomycota > Sordariomycetes > Glomerellales > Glomerellaceae > Colletotrichum > Colletotrichum salicis. The sequence goes on from JFFI01001577.1 coordinate 38,969, forward strand.
ACTTCAACATCCCAATACAGACAAAAAAAATTTTAGGGAGGAACGAACCTCCCTTCGACTTCACTACCAATCACGTGAGCAAAAGACATTCGCCCAGTATATAAACACGGACCGCTGATCGGCTTAACGTAACCACGCCGGCATCCTTTTGGTCCATGTTGGCTAGAGTGCTATGCTGAATGAAGGGAGATTGATTTGGCAGCAATAAGACTGAGGCAAGACTACTTAAAGGAACCAAGGGAAACATAACGGAGATCTTTTTTCTCCCAAACACCATTGCAAAAGTTCTTCTCCTCTCTATTTAGTTCGCCCGAGTGGATTCAACGTATCCGTTCACGAATACGTTGAAACGAGAGTTTAGTATAGATGAGCCTCGCTCCAGTGGTTGCGACGTATCTGTTTACGTATACGTTCGGAACAAGATGTGACCACAGATGAGAACTGGCAGTAGATTATAAGTGAGACTTGGTAAAGAGACTACGGACAAAAATGAATCACGAGCAGCGCACCGCCATCTTCCCTGGTTATCAGAGACAATCAAAAGCATGCGCCTGTGTCCCTTTCAGTCCCGCTTTGCCAGGACTGGCGATGGTAAAGTTGACCGGCTCACCCGTTTACTGCCTGTAGAGATCCGTTATATACTATGACAACGACTCTTGTCCCCGCTAGGGGACTGTCGGATACCACCTGTATTGTTGTTCCCTTATCTTTTGTTAAGGGCGACGAGGCTCTTCTGTCCATCGTTAGTGCAGATCTCTAACTGTCGTTGAGACCCCCACCCCCCAATCGCCTAGAAAACGGCAAGGTCGGTGCTCTTCCCTTCCACAGTCTGGGACTACTTCAGATGTAATGGGCAATGCCTTCATCGTTGCTGGGGATGATGAAGTATTGGTCCATCGTAGGCATCATCGCAGATGAGCCTATGACTTCTCAAAGCTTCCTAGACTAGGCTTGGGGGAGTAACTGGCTTGTCTTTGCTCCCTTGGATGTTTTCTCTTTGCATCTATACTTAATTGACGGAACGAAATCGACCTAGCTAGCTGCGCCTACTCTTTAACCCTCCTGTCTACAGCTGTTGAGATTTGACTTTGTCCTATATGATGCTTTGTCAACAAAGACGATGCAACATTATGACTGCTTCGAAGTTCAGCTATTGCTGATCTTACCCGAAGGTGGACTTGAGACTCCAGGTACACTGGGCAAGCAAACTTCAATACAAATGTTACCATAGGTCCAGCAACTTGCGCGTTAGTGATTTCTCTTGGACCGCAACCACGCATACGCTCGTGTTTGCCCCTCAAAAAAGCTGATGGATGACGTGCTATTTTCTTGAACGTACCAGAAAAGTCCTGAATCATCAAAGTACTTCTTAGAGTGCCAGTCTCATCTTGACTCCGAGGTATAGCTAAATAGACCCGACGGAATCTTAGGTAATAACTTGCCTCTTAAGGCAAGGGGGCAGGTTACATAAATTCAAAGGTTTCTTACAAGCGTCGAATCATACCAGGCGTCAGAACCTATACTAGTTTTCCAATACGGTCATGGATCAATCCTGAAGGCAGCTTATGTCCAATTTAATATGGCCTCGTCACTGTAAAGATGCAAGCCGAACGAACCCTTACGTTCTCCCGATCACGAGTATAAGAACGGACTTGCCGGCTAGGTGGGAAGATCTATCAGAGCCATCGATTGCTTCTAGTTGCTTTCGAGTAAATCTTCGTCGGACTCCTTTACGCGAAATAACCCAAGGCTCGCATTATTCGTCCTATTCTGCAAGGGTGCTCAACTCCCCTACCTAGAAAAGCGGTTATCAACCTCTTAGCTATTCCTACATCACTCTTCGTGTATTCCGACCGGATTATACTACATAGACACGAGGACCTCAAAGAGCACTCTTACGAAATAAAAGAGGAATTATAGCCCTACTTGGAAGGCGAAGGGCGGAAGAAAGGCCTGACTTGGCCCAATTTCACGACCCAGGACGACAGACGTAAGCAAGAGGATCATGCACTCGCATGTGTGTTTGCCTCTTTCCAAGTATCCAGCCACAGCCCAGTCTCTGCTTAAATAGCCCCATGTCAACGGCGACATGCCTCTCATCGAGCTAACCTCTAAGATGACGCAGGACAGCTCAGCTAAGCGTAAGCTATCCATCGTATGCCACAAGTGCTCCGGTCGGAGAAGCGTGTTGCCATCTTGAACCATCCCATCGAGGGAAAACAATTAACCTTAAGACCAGTGGGAATCTCACTACACGTTGTTGTCAAACATGCCAGCGCCTAGAAAGTACCAGATTCAAATTTGGCAGTGACTTTCCTCCTGCAGCTCCAGGCCTTAGCTATTCCATGTCAAGACGATGTCATCTATGTAATTGCTTCAGGTGCTGTGACAACATTGTGCCGTTGCGTTAACTGGCAACCTTGGGCAAGAGATATCATCATTTACACAGTGAAAGAGCACGAGCATCTCCGGTCTCAAGGTTTGAATTCTCCCTGCTGGTCATCAACTAAATAAGACAATGACGAAGGGGGCATGTCACGAAGCAAGGTAAATCACTAGTATAGAGGGAAAACGGCTGAAGAAATAAGGAGATTCTCTCAACTACAAGAGGAATTAAGTAGATTTCTTGGTACACAGCTCACAAAAGAGACTTGGATTGAGCTAAGAAACCTCCCCGTTCCATCGTTCCTCTTCTATACACAGGCTTCAACGCCCCAACTCTCGACGTCATTTGGTATTTTTTCGTCGCGAATCGTTTAGTTCTTCTCCAAATCCGCCAGAATCTTCTCACCCTTCTCCTTGGCCGAGGCGAAGTCACCGACCATGTAGAAGGCACCCTCGGGAAGGTTGTCACCCTCACCAGAGAGAATGGCCTTGAAAGAGGCAATGGTCTCCTTCAGGTCGACCAGCTTACCCTCGATACCAGTGAAAACCTGGGCGACGGTGAAGGGCTGGGACAGGAAACGCTGGATCTTACGGGCACGCTCGACGGTGAGCTTGTCAGCCTCAGAAAGTTCGTCCATACCAAGAATGGCAATGATATCCTGGAGGGACTTGTACTCCTGGAGAATCTGCTGGACGCGGGTGGCGGTGTCGTAGTGATCCTGGCCGACAATACGGGGGTCCAGCATACGAGACTTGGAGTCAAGAGGGTCGACAGCGGGGTAGATACCCAACTCGGAGATACCACGGGACAAGACAGTGGTGGCGTCCAAGTGAGCGAAGGTGGTGGCGGGGGCGGGATCAGTCAAATCGTCAGCAGGGACGTAGACGGCCTGGACGGAAGTAATGGAGCCCTTCTTGGTGGTGGTAATACGCTCCTGCATACCACCCATGTCGATGGCGAGGGTGGGCTGGTAACCGACGGCAGAGGGGATACGACCCAGAAGGGCAGACACCTCGGAACCGGCCTGGGTGAAACGGAAAATGTTGTCAATGAAGAGCAACACTGGGAATTTGTTAGCCATGCCATTCAAGATCAAGAAGAGCGGATTCTCAACTCACCATCCTGTCCCTCCTCGTCACGGAAGTACTCGGCAATGGTAAGACCAGTCAGGGCAACACGGGCACGGGCACCTGGGGGCTCGTTCATCTGACCGAACACCAAGGCGACCTTGGACTCGCCATCAAGCTGAATGACGGAAGTCTCCTGCATCTCGTGGTACAGATCGTTACCCTCACGGGTACGCTCACCGACACCAGTGAAGACGGAGTAACCACCGTGGGCCTTGGCGATGTTGTTGATCAACTCCTGAATGAAGACGGTCTTGCCGACACCGGCACCACCGAAGAGACCAATCTTTCCACCACGAGCGTAGGGAGCGAGAAGATCGACGACCTTGATACCAGTGACGAGAACCTCGGCGGTGGTGGACTGGTCGATGAACGCAGGGGGCTCGGCGTGAATGGGAAGGCGCTTCTCGGTCTTGATGGGGCCACGCTCGTCAATGGGGTCACCAGTGACGTTAATGATACGGCCAAGAGTCGCGGGACCGACGGGAATGGTGATGGGGGCACCAGTGTCGGTGGCAGGGCGGCCACGGACGAGACCTTCGGTACCTAGGGGGATCGTGAGTACGAGCGCGAAAAAACTTTTTCAGGGGAGGGAATACGAACCGTCCATGGCAATGCAGCGGACGACATTCTGACCCAAGTGTTGCTGTGCAGACGTGTCAGATGAAACTCGACTTTTGCTAATTTGCAGTGGATATTTTTCCAGCCGCCAAAGGTACGTACCGCGACCTCAAGAACCAGCTTCTGGTCGTTGTTTGTCGTCTCGAGGGCGTTCAGAATGGCAGGGAGCTTGGCGGTGTCGAACTTGACTGTATCCACGTGTCAGTATTGATGGATTTCGTGATGGTCGAGCCCCTTTCAAAGCTTTTCTTCGGTGAGTACGAACCGTCGACGACGGCACCAATGACCTATTGGTTTGTTGTTGTCAGTAACCGACACCGCCCTCGGGTCAACGGAAGGGATGAGCAAAGCCATCACTCACCTGGTAGATCTTTCCATCACCGACACCGGAAGTGCTGGCGAATCTGCTGGAGGCAGGGAATCTGAAGGCTGAAGGTCTGATGGCGCGAGGAGCGGTCGCCGCAAAGGAAGGGCGAGCCGCCCGGGCGAAGGAGGAAATGCCGCTGCGAAGGACCGGTTAGCTCAATTGGGGCCAATTGAACGCGAGACGGTTCAAAAATTCGATCAGGTAGTTGGTACCAACCTCTTGAACATCTTCACAGATGATTAAGGGCGACTTCGGATGGGAGTGGAGAGGTGATGGTTGAAAGTTGGAGGAGGACTTAGGAGGAAGTGAGCAGTTTTGCTCGGGATGTACGCTTCGTCGGTTAGAGCTTTGCTCGGAGGCGTCACGTGACCGGAAATCCAGTAGGAAAAATTACCTCGCTGCGCTAGTCTCAATTCGGGCGAGCTCCTCTCTCCGGGATACACCGGGTCGACTCTCGGGTTCAATTGGAGCACCCAGCCTGCCACGCCTTGGAGCTTTCGTCCTCAGGAAATAACGGGAAACTTTTTTTTGGCCTGGCTCGAATCTGGCAGACTTCCTTTCAACTGGGCCGTGCAACCTGGAATTGAAGGATTCCACTCGGCGTGGGGACTGCGAGTGAATCTTGCAAATAAATGTTGGGGCCTTATTGCCTTTCCCAGGCTCTCCAGGCACTGAAGAAGAGACAGAACTCCGGTGCGGGCTCTCAATGCCTACGTGTCCCCGATCCCCCGGGTGATGAGATCCGTCGCCCCCAGGTGCCAGCTAAGTTGCAGCACGCCTCACTGCCTCAGTCCCTGACTCCCTTCCTCCCCTCCGGACATCGCTATGTCCGTCCGAGCCGAGGTGTCTCCGCCGATAATATAACGTCCGCATTGGACCTCTTGACAATGGATCGCAACTCCGCTTAATGGCATCCTCAGTTCTCGCCAGTAATATCTACACGAAACATAATGTTGCAGCAATGAGGATTTATTTTCTCAAGTACTCTTCAAGTCCCTCACGATTGACGACTAATAAGTTATCCATTCCCGTGCATCATTAATTCAACTCAGTCACCTAGCCAACTCCAGGACTCCAAAGCAAGGGACATATATATATATATATATAACTCAAGGTCGTTGCTTGCGACAGCCTCATGCGCCACTCTGGCCAGCTTCGCGATACTGCTCAAAGGTGACATCGGGTGGCCGTGATCCAGGTTCTGCGTCCTCGTCGGCCATTCGCCGCTCCATTTCCATACGGCCGTCCTTGCCCCAGTATCCAGCTTTTTCAGTTCCCTTTACGCAACCTTCGGTGATCAGGACGTAAGACATCGGCGCGTCGAAAATCGGCTCTGCCAAAACTCTCTCCATTTCCATCTTGAGGCCGCGAGCTCCGGTCTCCGCCTTCGCAGCTCGTTCCGCAATTGCATATAAGGCTTTCTGCGTGAAGCGTAACTTGGAAGGGTACGTTTCAAACAGAGCGGTGTATTGCGCAACCAAAGAGTTGCGCGGCTCTGTTAGAATCCTGTAAAGATCATTCAAAGACAAAGGACTAAGTGCACAGATATTGTGTACTCGGCCAATTAGTTCGGGGATGAACCCAAAGGCCTGCAGATCTACTGGCGTTGTGAGGTCCAAGGGAGTGTATGCTGATGCTGGTGCCTCGGGACCGACATGCGGCAGATGCGAGAACGACTCGCGCGGTAGGTCGTGCTGGTTTCCGGTGAGGCCATGTTTCCCTTTCAGCTCTGAACCGAAGCCCATGGATGGTTTCGATACTCTCCGTACAATAACCTTGTCGAGACCAACGAAAGCACCGCAAAAGACGAACAGAATGTTTGTAGTGTCGATCGTATACTGGTCGACCTTTCCCTGTGGCGGGGTAGATTGGGGTGCAGACGTTGAGCTAGAGGAAGTGTAGTTTGTTGTGATAGGAGGTGTCGATCGTGACGAGCGGTTGTCCTTGACGTTGATGGTAACCTTAGCGCCTTCGACCAGCTTGAGTAAAGCTTGTTGAACGCCTTCTCCACCAACGTCGCGTCCGTTCATGCTCTCCCTCTTCGCCAGCTTATCAAATTCGTCCAGGACAATAATGCCCTGCTCTGTAGCTTTGATGTTGTAGTTGGATTCTATCAGTAGCCTCTCTACGCACGTCTCGACATCTTGTCCGATATAGCCGGCCTGGGTGAAACCATTGCAATCGGATATCGTGAATGGTACGTTGAGCTTTTTGCTTAGAGTCCTTTTACATATTAGACTTCTCCCAGGCATTGAGGGTTTTCATGGCAAGCTTACTCTAGTATATACGTCTTTCCGACACCAGTAGGGCCGATGAGCAGCAAGTTGCTCTTGTCAATCTTGACTGGAGCAGGAGTTGCAGGATCCTCGACAAGATACGACCCGTCGAAACCGGTGGACGATTCGTAGCCTTCGTCTAGGTATTGTGAAGATTCAGCATGGCCAGGAAACTCGTCTTGGGGCCACTCATCATCAGCAGGAAAGCGCTGGAAGGCAGATTGACGACCTCGCTGACCTTGAACAGGATGGATGTCACGCCTCTCGAGAATATCTCTGTCTCGGGCATAGCGTTGCCTCTCGTCCTTTTCCCTCTGAAGCTTCTCCTCATGTTCCTGATGCCTTCTCCGCCGGACCCCTTGATAGTGGTTGAAGATGGTGGAGCAGATTGTCTTCTTCGCTCGATCTTGGCCTACGACATAGTCATCCACGCGCTTCTTCAGATCTCGGGGATAGAACTGCGGAACTCCGAAGTTGTTCTTGTTGAACATGGGCCCGCGTCCAGTATCACTAGTCGGATCATAGCTGCTCGTGAAGCCAGAGTTGAAGTCCTGTGTACGTCTCGGTGCGGTTCGAGCAGCGGAGGAGGCGGAGAAGGTGCGCTTAGCGCTCGAGAGGAGTAAGCATCGGACACATGTGTAGGCTTGTGACCTCGTGGATAGAGCCATTGTTTCGGGCGCCCGGTCAAGGGACCATAATCAGAGTGCCGCTGTGATTGTTCAGAAAGCTTGTCGATATCGATCTTGGCCTTTGTGTGTTTGGGAGACGTCGGTGGTGATGACGGGGAGTCCGGCGACCAGAGGGGATGTCATGAGAGTGTGGCTGGCACGATAGATAGGCCGGATAAGGGACCTTGCTCAGAGCTGTCAGTGTTCGTGTGGCCCGGATGCGGGGTTGAGGAGCTGGAGCTCCAGCGCAGTAGCGCTTAGGAGCGGCTAACACTGGGGAAAGCTCCCAGCTATCAGCTCGTTGTTCGACAATTGTTTCTAGATTGCTCACCTTCCTAAAGTCAATTCCCATTGCATCGAAGCTTGCGTTAGTTTGCAATAACCCGGACGCGATCACTGGAATATCTTGGGTTATGACCTATTTAGGAGTGGTATTCGAGCCAGATAGGACTTATCAAACTCATGGTGCGTACTTGGGTAAGGTTCGGATACCGTGTGCCCCATGCTCGTGTCCGAATCTGGGCTGGCCATTTATATCTGGCCAAATGAACGGGCATTGTAGGTTGTTGTGGCTTTCCACTGCAGCTGAGAAACGAGGCTTCACGCCCATGAAAACCCAAAGACAGGTGGGAATGGGTATCGAAGTGGTGAAGAAATTCAGTCTGAAGGGCGTTTTGATAGGTCCAGGAAATAGCCGTCTCTAACGGTTTCCAAATGCGGACCGTGAAATTCAACGTCGGCCTACCTAGTAATTTTGTTGGAGTGTTTTCCCTTGACTTCAGCCGTGTAAGTTGTCACACCTATCATTTTGCAGAAATTTGGATAGAGAAGGTGTTAGACGACTGTTGCATCTGGTGTGATTCCCTTGAGACTATCCGTACAAAGTTGTGCCTCTAGCCCACCCCCAGAGTTCATGTTAGCAGAAAAGCTCCACCACTGTGCGTCTGGCATGCAATTCTCAGAGGGCCCACGACGTATCGGTGATGGCATTTGGCGACGATAACGACATATCGGTCCCACCAACGCTGATATTGATAACTCGTACTCGTCTCCCCTGTTCCCCCCTTCCTCTTCTTACTGGTCGATGAAGGGCATTACCTATCGACGTTACCCTCTTTTCCTCACCTCGAAGGAGCAAGGTGCGAAAACCGGCAAACAGACGAGCAAGCAACGCCTCCATCAGTCCATCAAGTGAGAAGACGGGGTTGCCGAGCAAATTCGAGTACCAACGCGGAGTTTCAGCCGCTAAAAGAAGTGCCTCAACCTTCAGCGTACCATTTTTTGCCTTGGGCTCAGGCTGGATCAACTGGATGTGTGCTGTGGGTGTGCTGGGGGCCAACCACACTTCCGGAGGTGGCGATGAGTCCAATCGGCTGCGCGGCGCCTTGGTCGTCCATCCACCTGTTTTGATTCGGCCGGTGAATTTTTGTTGTTGAGAATTGAGATGCATCATGGTAGGCATCCCTAGGGAGGGGTTTCGAGTGGCGGCAGCATATTTTTTCTCGTTCCTACCTTGCCTTAGCGCCCTGCCACTTCCGATGGAGCAGCAATCTCGTTGAATTGGTCGCGCCAGCCAGACCAACCATGGTCCATCAGTGAGGTGATCGGAGGAAGGCCTGGACCTTTGCCCCGTGGGTGCCAGGTGCTTCCTCCTATCGAGATGTATGGGGTACCTAATACTTTTGGCTACCTTACCATAGTAGTGTACTGACCGGGCTGGTTTTGCGAGATGCGAGCTTCCAGCTGCCTTGCCCCACGACGTCATATCATGCACAGCGCCAATTGATATACCTTGAGCTCTCTCCCTTCCCATCTTTGGTCCTGTGGTTTGGAAGGTTAAACCCATCCCAAGCTTATCCCGGCAGTGCGGGGGAACTATCAGGCAATCCAAACAGACTGTCACTGGCATTTGTCCAAGAAAGCAACCATCTGTGTTTATTTCTCTCCCTTGCATCTTCCTGCTCGACATCATCGACCGACCTCTCCTCCATACCAAATCCAACATCAAACGCTTGATCGAGAACCCCAGACTCGCTCAATTCCTGCAGAGATTGCTCCCAATCTGCGCATTCCTTGCTTAGCTCCAGACCCCTACCGACCTACGTTAGGAAAGGCGTGCAATCTCCATCTAGCTCAGGTACTTGGCTCTGCCGTCACATAGCTGTCCTACCTCACCTTACCTCAACATTTTGTGCGGGGAGCTTTCCATTGCTTCCAATCCGCCCCTCGCTGCCTCTTTCTTTCTCACCTTACCCTGCTTCATATTGAACTCCGAACGACACCTGACGTGCTTTATCTTCCCTACTTTAGATCGAGTTCAGCTCAAACCACCGCGGTTCTGCCCCGCACCGTTATCTTCGTCTTACCACTACAAGCTCCATCGTCATCAATCAATATGGCCGCTGTTGCCCAAAACTCTGCCAACTCCATCGCGCTGGACGGGCCGAGCGGCGCTGCCGAGGGCTTCCCAACCGACGGCACTGGTGAGCACCCCGGTAATATCTCTTTGTAGGACCATTGGCTAAAACATGTTAGGCGTTGTCAAGCTTGACCCCTGGCTGTCGCCTTTCCAGGAATCCTTGAAGAGGCGCTACTCCCGCGCTCAGGACTGGATCAAGAAAATCAATGACACTGAGGGTGGGCTCGAGAAGTTCTCCAAGGTAAGTTCAAGTAAGCTCGTACTTTTGTTCCAAGAGCTAAGTCGAGTTATAGGGTACCTCAATCTTTGGGTTCAATGTCGACCACGATAACAACATCGTCTATCGAGAATGGGCACCCAACGCCACTCAGGCTTTCCTGACTGGTGATTTTAGTAAGTTTAGTCGCATTTAGTCTACCGGCACATGCTGATTGGGTGGTGACAGACAACTGGGACCGGAACTCTCATGAGATGAAAAAAAATGGCTTCGGAGTCTTCGAAATCACTCTTCTCGCTGCCAATGGCCAGGCTGCAATTCCCCACAACTCCAAAGTCAAGGTACGCTCAGCTCACAGTGTGTGAGAGACGTGGTTGGGCTCATGTAATCACAGATTTCCTTGCAACTCCCTAGTGGCGAGCGCGTCGACCGGCTGCCCGCATGGATCAAATACGTGACTCAAGATCTGTCCGTATCCCCAGCCTACGATGCTCGCTTCTGGAACCCCCCTGCGGGAGAAAAGTACGAATTCAAGTACCCGAGGCCGCAAAAGCCTCGTAGTGCCCGCGTGTATGAGGCCCATGTGGGAATCTCATCACCCGAGTTGCGCGTTGCAACTTACAAGGAGTTCACCCAAAACATGTTGCCCAGAATCCGAGATCTTGGCTACAATGTTATTCAACTCATGGCAGTTATGGAGCATGCCTACTATGCCAGCTTTGGCTACCAGATCAACAACTTCTTCGCCGCTAGCAGTCGTTACGGACCACCGGAAGACCTCAAGGAATTGGTCGACGTAGCTCATAGCATGGGAATCACTGTGCTTCTCGATGTTGTTCACAGCCATGCCTCCAAGAACGTTTTGGATGGACTCAATGAGTTCGACGGCACAGACCACCAGTACTTCCACGAGGGTGCGCGTGGTCGCCACGAGCTGTGGGACAGCAGGCTGTTCAACTACGGCCACCACGAAGTTATGAGATTCTTGCTTAGCAACCTACGGTTCTGGATGGACGAGTACCACTTCGATGGTTTCCGTTTCGACGGTGTGACGAGCATGCTCTACTTGCATCACGGTATCGGAACGTAAGTGGCTAAACATGTTTGAGATGACTCTTCAAGTACCTCTGCTAACGCCCATAGTGGATTTTCTGGAGGCTATCACGAGTACTTCGGGCCGGACGCTGATGAGGAGGCTATTGCCTATCTCATGGTCGCGAACGAGTTGCTGCACTCCTTGTATCCGGAAGTTATCACCATTGCTGAGGATGTTTCTGGTATGCCGGCTCTCTGCCTACCGCTCTCCCTCGGCGGTGTCGGCTTCGATTATCGACTTGCCATGGCTGTCCCGGATATGTGGATCAAGATCCTAAAGGAGACAAAGGACGAGAACTGGGATATTGGCAACATCTGCTTCACTCTGACGAACCGAAGACATGGCGAGAAGACGATTGCCTATGCCGAAAGCCACGACCAAGCGTAAGCTACCCCTTTGTACGAAACTCACGACACTTGAAGCTAACTGAATCAGGCTCGTGGGTGACAAGACCCTCATGTTCCATCTTTGCGATGCCGAGATGTACACGAACATGTCAACCTTAACCCCGTTGACGCCAGTCATTGACCGCGGCATGGCCCTCCACAAGATGATTCGTCTGTTGACCCACGGTCTCGGCGGCGAAGGCTACCTGAACTTCGAGGGCAATGAATTTGGCCATCCCGAGTGGCTCGACTTCCCGCGCGAGGGCAACCAGAACTCATTCTGGTATGCTCGACGCCAGCTGAACCTTACTGATGACAACTTGCTCCGATACCAATTTTTGAACAACTTTGACCGCGCAATGAACACCACCGAGGGCAAGTACGGGTGGTTGGCTGCGCCTCAGGCGTACATCTCTCTCAAGAACGAGAATGACAAGGTCATCGTCTTTGAGCGGGCTGGCGTGGTCTTCATTTTCAACTTCAATCCCACCGAGAGTTTCGCGGATTACAGAATCGGCATTGAAGTGCCCGGTTCTTACAAGGTTATTCTCAACACTGACTCGAAAGACTTTGGAGGTCACGCGCGGGTGGACGAGGGAACTCGGTTCTTCACCACTGCCATGGAGTGGAACAACCGGAAGAACTGGACTCACGTCTACATTCCCAGCAGATCTGCCTTGGTAAGATATCCCTTTACAAGAATATGACCTATGAGACTAACAGTTTGTAGGTGCTTGGCTTGGAGTCTCCCGTCTCTCAGCACTAAGTGTTGATACACCGGAGAGAGACAGACCATGAATAGTGGGAGACAGATAAGAGATGGGGAAAGAGAGGGGGGGAACTACTTACCAAGCTAATCGCAATTGTCATGAGTTACGCAAAAGCACTGTGTTTCTAGAAACCAAAACCAATAGATTTATCACCTGTCCTTTCAAACCCTACCACCACAATGGTTCTGCCTTGATCGCAAGCAACGATACACTACTTTACTTGGCAGCCTGTGAACTTTGATAACTATCCATATAGCGGTAGAATATGGAGTGACAAATTGAACAAAGCCAAAGGCTCGTTAGCACATCTCTTTGACACGGCACGGCATCAAAAGCAGATTCGTTTAAAGAAACAAATGGAAATTTGCTTGGAATTCAGCTCTTTTAGTACAGTATTTACACCAAGCAGATTGGTTGTCCTCTCGAGTCACGTCGCAAAGCCCCCCCAGCCCATGCCAGCCAGCTTTTCTACTAGTAGTCATTTAATACATGAGCACAACTGCCATGGTCGAATTTGTGATTTGTGTGATTCTAAGAGACGAGATAGGGAAGGGGTAAGGGATATCGATCGCATTTAAGCCTTGGGAGGAGACTGGACCATGCCCTTGCCGGAGTAGCCCTCGGAAGAGAGACCAGTGAGGGGGTCGGAATTTTGTTTCTGTACGTTTGAGGAAGAGTGGTTAGCCCGTTTAATCTCTATTGTTTCTCGACGTCGACGTATCCCGCAGTCGAGGGACACGGTTTGAAGGTGAACGCTGGTGTTACATACCTTGAGGAACTCGTTAGAAGCCTCCTGGTACTCCTTAGTCATGGTGTCGGGAGCAGGGCCGGCGAACATGCGGACGGTGGAGAAGATGGCCAAGCTGGCGGCGACGGCGGCCATGACTCCCCAGAAGACGCGGCCGGTCTCGCCGGCAGGGGAGCCGGAGCGGGGACCGTGAGGGCCGAAGGCGATCCAGTAGGCTGTTGTGATTGAGAGAATTTGCGTTAGTTTTTGACGTTTCTCGATGTGACGCAATGCATATGCACAGGGATGGGGGAGGGATGTGAGGTTCGTCTGGGGGGGTAGTTCGGGCATCCAAAAAAAGCCAATTGAGAGAGAAGCATCGGATGGCATATATAGCTGCCTCTCTCCTCTCTCGCGCAATTGATATGTTCTATCGAGGGGCTTCCCTCAATGGAATTCGTGTCCGTCCCTCTCTCTCTTTATCCCCCTTTCGGCGAACATCGAACCACGTTTTCCCTCTCGACGAAAGATATAACGAAGGAAAGTCACGCACCGGCCTTCTTCTCCTGAAGGGTGAGCTCAGCCCAGGGGCCCTTCATGCGGTCTCTCAGGGCCATCCAGAGCTCGGCCTGCTCCTGGAGGGGCATGCCCTCCCATCTCTTCTCGATGTTGGCGAGCGTAGGGTTGGAGATGGCGTGGGTGGAAGCGGCGCGGCGGATGATGGCGGAGTGGGCGCGCAGGCCGGTACGGGCCAGGGAAACGGTCGGGCGCAACATTGTGTCGGCGTTGTGTGTCGTCGGGAAAATCGAAAAATCGCTGGAAGGGAGGGTCGCGGTCGAGGAGGGCTCAATTGAGCGATTGAGTCGTGGACGTTCGCGGGTGGAGATTCGTGAATGGACGTCGAAGAGGAAGAAGAGGGTTTTTTTGGTCTCTACCTAGAAGTTCCGGGCAATCGTATGATTGGAATTTCGATTGCAATACGCCGGCTGCGACTGGGTGGTTGAGGGGTCACGTGATGAGATTGTGGCCTGTGCGGGTGCCATCCTTCCAATGGAATTGAGTGCTGGGCACAAGGGGGGTGTTGCCGGTTCCTTCACCTCGGTGTCTGGGCTGACGGGGAGCTTTACGGGTAGCTTTCAGTGCATGTTTGCTGCTGTCACTGGCAGTGGAGGCTTGCAGCCCAGTGTTGCAGCAGCAGCAGCAGCGCAGCTTCCATTGCAGGGCTCGGTTGTCGGCTCATTCCGAACAATGCCGTTTGACCGGGATCTCAATTGCTTCGTCCTGTGGTCTTTGTTCAAAGGTATTAATGCGACTCGGGGATTGCTCAGTGACTTGAGCATCTTTTGGAAGCTCTTGGATCTGTGTTTCACTTTTTGGCGGCTCAATTGGGTGTTGCATACGAACTGTTCTGTATGTACCTGATTTTGACATCACGGCGCATCTCGGCCGAAGTCGGGGACTTCCAGTCAGCCTTTGTGCAACCCAAATCATTCGGCCAATGAGCGGATTCTATGTATATGTGGTCGCGCACCCTCTCCTCTTGCAGTGCCGTCCGATATTGAGCTTTTGATATTGTACCATCGAATTGAATATACACAGCATGTTGTTATATACTATCAAATATCCCACAGCCACCTAATCATCCCGGGCCTATTATTTCGAGTAAAGCTCTCTGAGGCTTGGAGACCAGCTGAGAAAGTTGTCGGCAAGCTGACTTTTGCGAACAAGTCGTTTACTTGCCTGAAACTGTTTCCTCATCATGAGTTCCTCTATTTGGGGGAATTTATTACGGTCTCCGAGGCGTATGATATGTCTTTAGGTAGAACTGGACGTTCACAAGGTGGTTGCCAGAGGGCAAGCTACATTGGCTTATAGCAGCCTGCTAGCTGTGGCGAATTGAGTTTTGAATTCAGTTTTGTTCAGATCTTCAAGACTTTGGTCTCGAATTCTCTGGACCCGTGCCGGCTTGAGGTGTTGTTTGGTTCGAGGGCTGTGATTCGGAGGTGTTCGGTTCGCTTGACGAGACGGGCTTGGGTAATTGGAACTGCTTCTGTTCACGCAGCTTTGCCTGCCTTTCGAGCTCAGGCTTCAATGTGTAATTAGCTGGTACAGTTAGCGACTGTTGAGTCTAGCCAAAGTCTTTTCTCTGGTATCAAGTGATTGGGGTAGTGCGTACTGATAGAAATGCCTGCTACAACAGCTACGACGATGGGTATAACGTTTCTGAAGCTCATATTGAAGGTCTTGGCTGACTTGGAATAGTCGAATTATGGGAAGAATCTTTCGGGCACGAATATCACGCCAAGGGCGGTAAATAGCTAAGCTTGCAGTTCGCAGTAGATGGCGGTTGTGATGTAATCGTCGACACGCCTTGGGATAGCTCAGGTAGCGCGAACCCAGAGGTCGCGGTCGGTCGCCCAGAATTCGGTCCCGGCCGGGGCCTGTGCGCACACTCAATTGACTAAAGTGGTTTCCCGCCCCCGTGCCACCGCGTGCGACAGCGTGTACCCCACCAGACGCGCTCAGCGACCGCCTGAACGCGTCTGCTTCAACACTCAGGTCGGCTCCCGTCAATTATTTGCACAGCGCCTGGGTACGACTACCTTAGGTAATGAGAGCACTACCGCTTTCCAGATCGAAGAAGACGAGCCAAAATTTTGGCCACCCAACCTCTTTCACAAGCCCTTTACCGGTTCATACTTTACGATGTGTACTTCTTTATGATGAACGCTTTATGTCATGGCAAACTGGAAAGAACTGGGCGAGGTCCCAGACTCGGACGACGAACTCGACTTCGATAGCCAGGATCTTGAGTCGCTACCGAACCCCGAACTACCTTCGACACGCATTGCCGATACTCTACAAACGAAGGAGGCTCGAGAAAGCGTATGGGACGTCCCCGAATCGTCACAAGATACGCCAGCAGACGCGACTACAAATCGTGTAGCATCAAGCCGCCGCCATGATGTGTCCAAGCCTATCGACGCTGAGCCGCCCTCCTCGCCGCTCTCTTCGGTGCCGGATATGGACGAGCTGGACGACCCCTTCAACTTGGACCTTGACGGACCAGAACCCCAAGTAGTTGCACCTACGACGAAAACGAGGACTGCGTACCTTCCCAACGACCGCGACGACTCCCCCGATCCCTTGGCTGGCGATGATACTGTTTCGACGAGCTATGTTAGAATCACTGCTCCTGAACCCGAGTTTCCCGTCGAGAACGATGCCGAAAGCCTTCCGCCTCCCAACAAGCCTCCAGTGGCCTCTTCGCAACCTAGCCAACAGAGCCGGCAGAGACGATTGGCTGCCCAGCTCTTTGCTAGTTCGAGCCCGGAGGCAGAGGTGGCAGCTCCAGTCGAGCAGTCCAATCATGGCAACACTTCGCCCCCGAGACCCATGTTCGCCTCCTCAGCGCCGTCTCCCGTGGCTTCTCCTGTAGCTTCTCCGGCGCCGACCCAGTCGAGGAAACAGCCGAGACCGGCGGCTAGTCAGCGGGGGGGAAGCTCGAACAGGGACGAGGAGGTTGCTCGACAAGTCGCTGTGCGGTATGAGCGCTCGTTCAGACCAAGGAAACCCATTCAGGAACACCCATATCTTATTGAGAATGCCCAATACAGCAAGGCTCTCAAATCACATGGCATTCGGCCGATCAGAATGCCCGCAGAACCAACCCCGAGACGACAACGGCCGGAAGAAGATTCCCAGGAGAAGGATTTTGAGGACAATAGCCAGGGAACCATGGCGGATGTGCCTAACGGGACCACAGACGAGAGTCAGTTCAACGCCCTGGACGTCCCGCCGAGTTCTAGTCAGCCCATGTCGTCCCTCTCCGCTTCGCCCCTCCGCACATCATCCCCAAAGCACCGTGGCGGACCGAGTAGCCAACCAAGTCAAGGGGATACGGATAATACCAGCTTCTCCGATGTCGATGACCTGCCCTCCCTTGATAAGATCCACCGCGACTTGCTGGCAAATCGATCTGCCAAAAAGCGAAAACGTGGAAAAGGCGCCGTGGCCAAGCCTGTAGTGACGCAGGCGGCAGCTCCAGATACGCTTTCGCCGTCGCGTCCGCAGTTTCAGCAGTATGATGAGATCTACGGCATGCTTTCTTCGCCGTCTTCGTCGTCTGAAATACAGACTACAGTGGTCAACCGAAGGGTTGACCCTGTCTCATTGCCTACAGAGAGCAATGCCGAAACGGCATTTTTCGAAGACGATGACCTGCCCATCGTGGATAGCAACATGTTATCCCCTGTCATGTTCGAGCGGCATGTTTCTATTGAGCCGGAGCCGCCGGTATTCGACCTGACCATGGCAGACACTTCCGATGTGGGTGAAGAAAATGGATCAGGAGATGTTGATGCGCAGAGCAGTTCAGGAGAGGAGTCAGAGGGTAGGAATGGTGGTGACGAGGAGGCCGGCGCGGCGATTGCAAAGAGAATGCGAGGTGTACTCCCAGCATCCTGGCTGAGACTCGACCAACAGGCAAACCGTCCCAAGCCTACTCAATACCAACGCCCCGATGACTCCCCTGAGAAGGTTCCAAGACGAGGCGTAGCTGTTCGACGGATTGGCCGCTCGGCATCGTCTACGGCAGCGGCGTTTCTCTTCGATGCTTCGGACGACGATATGGCTGCGCCGACGCCTACACGTCCTTCTCACGACATTCAAACGGTATTGCCTTTCGAGAGATCTGAGGTCATGGAAATAAGTGACGACGATGGTGGTGGCTCCGTCGCTGAAGAAGATCAGGTTGACCATATGCTTCCAAGCAGAAAACGTCAATTGACTTTAAAAGACTTTCAACAACCCGCCAAAAGGCAGAAAAAGAACGACCGTCCATCCGGCGCCCAACCCAAGAAGCGTGGGCGACCACCGAAAAGTGCAAACCGATCTTCTGGAGCTGCCTACCTTGATTCTTTCTCTAAAAGTCGCAAATCTGCTCCGAGCAATACTCGAACTGTGGCCCGAGCCAAACCCCCTCCAAGGTTGAGCATTCTGGATGTCATCGAGCCAGATGCGCCGAAGTTTCTGAAGATTGCGGCTCGAGCGGCTCAGAGCAAACGGCACATGGGACGCTCCAGTCCTACAAACAAGAGCATACGCTTGGCTACGCGGAAGGACAATGTAGATGCCGGCAGAGTGCTCCAAGAGTGGAAAGGAGGCAAGATTCGACCTCGACCTGGATTGCAGACGAAGAAGCCAAAGTCCACAGGGTCAAGTGCAAGGCGCCCACTTACTCAACTACCATCCAATGTCTTCTCTCGCGGTGCTGTATCCTATCCGAAGGCCCGCAGCACCACGCAGCCTGATGAAATCCGCCGCGAGGGCTCAACGCCTTTGACGCCTTTACCGGAGGCGCGCTCTCGGGCAAGGCTGATGTCGAGAAGCAATTCGATCACAAGTCAGCACACGCAAGATGCCACCAACAGACCGGCTCAGCTTGAAACGGATTTCACCCAGCAACCGGGTAGAATCGGTTTCCAAGCAAAGAAGCGGGCTCTCGATGCCCTTTTCAAGCGAAATCACTCGCAGTCACTGTCGTTGAGGAGTGCGCATCTAGATTCCTTCCTGGACGATACATCATCAGTAGTATCAGGGCACAGCTTTGCTACTAGAGGCTCTCCTGAGCCTGCAGCAGTCAAGAAGCGCGCATTGAAGCGTCCGAGGAAGCCTGCACAGCCAATCCAGATCGATGTCACGGCAGCCCATTTCCGTCATGCAGACGATCCCTTACCTACTGTAGAGTTGATGACTCCTGTGGAAACGCCTAAAGCCTTATCTAACGATAACCAGCTTCTTGGTCTCGGTCCTTTCGGCAAACACTACACACAGCACTTTGATATTTTCCCCCTGGATCGCGGGGTCTTCTTCCACGAGACAACACTCATCGGCAGTGGTCGGGTCAGCTCAGTAGTATATGACCAGTTTGCCGAGAAGGTCTGGAATTACCGGCCCCGAATTTCTTTCAGCCTCGGTGAAATGGTCCTTCGATGGGACTCGTGGACCGAACAAGTCTCTTCCGAATTCGGCATTGTGATGGACGGAATCCTCGATCAAATTCTCAAGCCATCACTGACTGCAGAAATCACAACCGATGCTAAAGGAGCGGCAAGATTTGTTCTGGACTATGTCCAAAAAGCTATGAGCTTTACCAATGATGCCGATGCTGGCTCCTTCATCGCTCGGGTCTCTGACGTAGTCAAGTCTTTCTTGACACGCTTCGATTCTAGAGATGTCACTGACTTGCCAAAACGGCGGGAACTGGCTGACGTGTTATCGAATGTACTTCTTGTCGTTTCCTATGCAGTCCGCCTCTGCCAGAAAAGCCCGACGCTGATGACAGAGAGCTTTGCTATGGAGGCGCTCCTCAGAAAGACTGCAGAAACACTGGTCCGATTGCTACTTAACATTGGCCTGGATGACGTTACACAACTCTACGATGATCTTCAGACCTTAAGATACCGCGAGCGTGGCATCCGCTGCGACAAGGTTGTTGCACACTCTTGGGTGCTTCTCATGAAGGTCCTAGAATATCTTCGGATTCCTAGAATGACATTCTGGGACGTCACGTACTCATGCATGATACAACCAAGCGTCATTCGTGGCATGGATTCCCAAGAGTTCGAGAATCTCTGGAAGAAGATGTTCACGCTCTTACCGCTGTGCGAATTTGACGGCAATGGTGTAGTCGTTTCCGATAGAAGGCACCAAGTTCCCCTGGAAGGGTGGAACTTGCCCCAGCAAGTCCTCAAACGCATCTTCCAGCTATACCGCGACAATCCTCGCCAGTCGCCCAGCTTCAATGATTACTGCCGAGCACTAGTGTCCAGATGTCACTATCTGGTCGATCAATGGGGTTGGCAGAAAAGCAGCGGTATCATTGGTACCATCTTCGACTTCTTTGGCTCGCAGAACTTATCTCACCTGCGCAATGAAGAAGCATTCCGCTCAGCTCGGTTCTTAGACAGCCTTCATCTTGACCCGTCTCTCCATGTTGAACCTGAGGATAGATGTTTTCACATATTCCTCAAACTCGTGGCACTAGCCATCAAGAGGTTGAGGCAGAGAGGGGCAGTGAACGACATTCGGAACTTGGTCGCTCGCACACTGCCAAACCACGACCGTCAATATTCCAAAGAACAGAATGTCCACCAGCATGACCTGGCCGCTCTCAGGAACCACCATGATCTTCTATGTACTCTGTTCTGGGCAGCGCCACCTGACCTTCGTCCCGGCATCCACAACCTGGAAAAGCTGGTGATTCCTGCCAGCTCTCACAAGGAAGCCTGCCTTATTAATCTGCGGGCCTGGAATCAACTAGCAAGATTCGTTGTGCATGAGGAGTCCGCCGCTTCATTCAACCCGTTGGCGAGCTGGCAAGCCAACGTGTTCAAGCAGCTGTTGGATCAGTACAACTCTGCCGCAGCAGATATTCAACAGCAATTTTTGGCACTGTCCAAGGATGACAGCAACAATGTCAGCGAAGACCTGATGAATTCCATTGTGGCTACGAACAAAGCTGCTACCATGGAGATCATGCTCTTCTCAGTCAAGTCCTCAATGGAGGTTGTGCAATATGCAAGTAGCTTGGAGCTGGCAAGGCTTGCCTCTAGCCCTTGTAAGATAACCTGCCAGACGTTTGGCATCCTTCAACTAACATCATCCGCAGATCAACTACAGCAAGTCTTCCAGCATTTCTCTACTTTGCCAGCAGACTTCCCGACCACGCTTCTCCAAGCCTCTTTGACTACCCTTGAACGTCTTGTTGGTCGAATCGAGTCGGTCTTCAATGATGCCGATGACAGCCAAGATAGTATGGCCTCTCGGACATTGGAATCTGAGGATGCTATTCTGGTAAGCAATGCTCATTTTCTTGCATCGTGTACGTGTCTAACTTCCTCCTAGATGCTGGACCGCGAGTTGGCGGCTGCGTTCCTTTCAGCAGCACGCTGCCTCTTGTCAAATCAATCGCGTGATAAACCAGGCACTTTAAGTGTGTCAACATCCTGTATTGAGCAATCTGTCGCGGTCTCTGGCATGATGATTGGCCTTTTCGTCCGCTGTGGAATGATGGTGAGTTGATCTGGGTTAATCCAAAGAGTCAATCAGTTGCTTACCATTCCTAGGCACTCTCGCAGGTCTTCAAACCCACCAAATATGGGCTATTCGGGAAAGCGCCAAACAAACTTGACTGGGAACAACGCCAATACCTTCCACTCTTCCTTTCCGTTGTTGCGCAGAAGGGAGCAACCATCAACTTGGAGGTAAAGAACGCCACTGGTGCATGATACATGAACGTGGCTAACATGAGGCAGGATATTGGAGCAAGCCTTTTGCTGTTGTGGCTCATGATCATCGTACAGCCGAGTCACTGCCTGAGATTCGAGAACCAATTTGGACAGCAGCTCCAACGACAGGGCTATCCTTTCATTCCAGACAAAGCAGGTCTCGTCGTCAACCCAGGCTACTCGGCCAATCGTGACTTTTTCGAATGTGAGTACTTGCGCAGGTTGATTACGTGACATAAATGACTGACCATTTTCAGACGCGGTATCTTGGATGCGGAAATCTCTACATACAGCCGACGCTGCCTCCAAGAGGAACATGCGGTCAGAGTTCGAGAGAGTTCTCAATGCTGTCATGAACCAGATGCGGGCTGATGTTCAGATCATGGCCGCAGACGTATCAGAGCATCCGGGCTATGTCAAGTTTGTCCGCAACATCATCTCCCTCATCAAGGCTCATGGGCCAGACATCTGTCCCGTGCAAAAGTTCTTCTTGGAAGTGAGCAAGGAGTATTCGCCGCCCATGCAGGACCCGCAGCTACAAGCAGCTTTGATCCAGTCATACGGATTCAAGCTTGCGGAAGGCGACCCCAGAGTCCCCAGTACACTATTCCATTTCTTGCTCAATAACTTCAAGGGGGCTCTTCAGCGTGGTCGACTGCCGCATGAAGTGGTCCTGCTGAAAGGGGCTTTGGAGAACGATGCCATCATGTCGTTCGTTCTCGGCAAGATGCTGCCCGCAGTGTTGCATGCCACTGTATCCCACGTCGAGGCCTACGCAATGCTTGACGTTCTGTGCGATGCGCTTGGACTGGCAATAAAATTGCCGCCTGTTGCTCGCCAAATCAGCGAAGACAATCTTGCGTGCGTTACTGCCTTGATCACAACCACACTGGCTTGGGCATCCGCTCTAGGGAGGAGCATGCTAAGTCCTGAGCATGTTCATGTGCTCAGACGAATCACTTGGCTCCTCAACGCTTTCCAACCTTCTCTCGAAGCGTTCTCATTCATGGCTATAGAACCTCGAGGCTGGGACAATGTCATGGCCATGTTGCATTGGTTCAGCCTGCTTGCCGAAGGGGCTCAAGAGTATCTTAAAACCCAAGAAACACCGTTCATAGCAGCGTCGGGGCTGTTCCGCCGACTTAGAACTCTCAATGAGGTCTTTACGATCCAGGACACCACTGTTCTGACCTGGTCAGAGCATATAGGCAACGACATCAGTAGGAATTGGGTCACGACAGGACCGTTATTGACGGTATCAACACACAACCGTGGGACACCTTCAACGCAGTCCGGGATTGGTTCCTTACGGCCTAACTGGGACATGCAAGAATTGACCACGAGCCTGCTCGATCAAATGCGGAGTTGGCATGAGTGGTGGACGAGGGTGAAGGAGTCGCCAGCTGATACTGAGGAGGTAGATTTCGGGGAGGACATCTTTTTCTGAAAAGAGTATCTGTCACAGAGCAGCATCCTACCCTTACCGCTAGAACGAAATGCATGATATCCATAATCACAAGCTGTTTACTAGCGATTAAAAAAAATTCTCTTGATTGTGTCTTTCATTTCATTGAAGTGCCTATGCTGAGTCATATATTGCTAGGTCAAGGATCCATCTTGAATGATTTCATTGCGATTTGATTCGGTGTGGGTTGCTCGGTGAGCATCGGTGAAGACTCTGCCGAGATTCCGCCGTTCTCACTAAGCATGGAGTCGGCTTCAACAGCTCGAAAGCAAACAAGGTCTCTTTTGCCACGCAACGACACCGCCAATTGCTGGCATTTTTCTTCTTGTCCTTCCGAATGTATGCAATAGGGCCTCGGGCCCTTGCATTCGCCTCACGAGTCTTCCCATCATCAAGTCTAGCGCTTTCGGTCGCTCATCGCAGCCAGTGTCGACACTTCCACCCGTCCTTTAGGTTGCGGAAGAGCCCGTCCGAAGGCGGCGCAGACGACGGCAAACCACCAGACAAACCCGCCGGCGAGCAAGAGGACGGCAGTAGGAGTAAGGATGGCAACGTGAGCAAGACAGAGTCAGCCACGGCGGAGTCGGCTTTTCGGAGGTCGAGAGGCGGCGCGTTCGCCTCTGCGAGAGCGCGCCTTTCGAGGCCGCGGGCCGCAGACGAGCTGCCACCCGTGAAGCTGCCGCAGAGCTTCCTCGATAACAGCGTGTCGCTGTACGACCCCGAAAACCGAATCAACACCCTCACGAACGACCTGTGGCACCATCGGTACATGGGCGCCCGCTGGCACGACCTGCTCTGGAAAGATTTGGATCTCGTGTTTAGCCATGCCTCTTGGAGCGAAGCGAAGCTGCAAGATGCGCTGCGCCGGGGCAACCTCGAAGCCATTGAAAGGAGGAGCCGCCTCCTCGCCGAGGCATCGCAGTGGCTGAGTCTCTCCATTGACGAGATGCGATCTTCGAATAACCTACAGAGCTCCCGCGAGCCGCTGCCGACCACGGAATTCGCGGACATGCTTCGATATTCCAACAAGTTCGTCCTTTCGAACCTATTGTCGCAACACACCAGAGCCACGACGGACGCCGACCCAACACAAGATCCAGACAGCGTACTGCAGTCGCTTGTTGAGCAATACATCGAGGAGGGACGACCGAAGCTGAGACGTGACGGACTGAGGCTATTCGATCCCAGAATCCGCGGAGAAGTTGTCACG
The DNA here is from genome assembly GCA_001563125.1 of Colletotrichum salicis. Taxonomy (NCBI): domain Eukaryota; kingdom Fungi; phylum Ascomycota; class Sordariomycetes; order Glomerellales; family Glomerellaceae; genus Colletotrichum; species Colletotrichum salicis. Next base: position 62,995 of record JFFI01001577.1, read on the forward strand.
GCTGTGTGTGCGGAGCTTTCCCTGCAACCGGACGCAAGCGTGGCAGGCAGGGAGCTCAAGAGACCCCTTACCATCGTCAACATCCCGAACTACACCGGTCGAAGCCATACCAAGAAGCTTATGAAGCACGTGGCGTCATGCGCGGAGGCCGATCTGATTCACCTCGATGCGCAGGAGCTGGCGATGCTCGTCGGCGACTACATTGGACAGGACTGTGCCTACTCGCGAGGCTCCATCTCTATGCTGGGATACCGATCTGCTGAGATGAACGGACGTCTCGTCAAGAGCGAGGAGCCATCCAAGCCTAACGATGAGGATCTCTCTGGCGAGATCGAAGCGGCTTGGGTCAACCTTCGGGATCACGGTGTGGATGGGGGCTACGGCAACCCTATGGATAATGAACTGCAAAAGATCAAAGAAGGCCCCAAGGACTATATCCTCCCTTCTGTCGATCGTTGGGAAAACCTGAAGATCAACGCCGTTCTCGAGGAGATTGCCAACTCGGCCACAAAGATGACATCGCAGCCGGATCGCAACCTGATTATCCACGTGGACGATTTTGTCGAGCTCAACATGACGCTCGAGGGTGCGCTGCTCATCGGTAGACTACGGACCATCGTAGACACCATGTGGCGTGCCGGCAAGAGAGTGACTCTCGTGGGCACTTCGTCCAACGAGAACCCTTCAGAGCAATACGCATCGACGCTCAAGGAGATCGCGGCAGAGGAGTGTCTGATCCCCTTGCCCCTAAACTTCCAGCGGATCACCGACGCTGGAAACACCAAGAAGATTTACGAGGCCAACGACTACTTGCAAGAGAACCTGCGAAACATTCAGCACATGCTGAAGAGCATTTCTGGCCAAACGCGAGACACCAGCAAGCTGCGTATCGTTGGCGTGTCAAAGTCCTCGCCGCCGCAGTTCCTCTTGGATGACACGCACGGCTCTTATATGGAGGTTTCGCTCATCCCCCGCGTCCTGGCAACCTCCATCCTCCCCCTTTCCGACGTATACCACATCACCCGCCTCTTCTACGCCTGTGAGGGCACCGTCAGCCCCGACCAATCATGGAGGGTTCTCTTCGACGTCGTCGAGTCCAGCAGCTACAGCACCGCGCAGCTTCACCGCACCCAGAACCGGCCGACGCGCTCCAAACCCTCTTCCGGCGGCGGGAGCTCGTCTGCCGACATGCAGAAGCCTGAACCAGAACGCCTCCGTGTATCCGGCAACTACAACGACTACGAGAAGAAGCTTCTCAGCGGTCTCGTCAACAGCAGCGAAATCAAGACGACGTTCAACGACGTCCACGCCGACCCGGAGACCAAGAACAACCTCAAGCTCCTGACGTCGCTCTCGCTCGTCCGTCCCGAAGCCTTCACCTACGGCGTCCTCGCCACCGACAGGATACCAGGCTGCCTCCTCTACGGCCCGCCCGGCACCGGCAAGACCCTCCTCGCCAAGGCCGTCGCCAAGGAATCCGGCGCCAACATGCTCGAGGTCAGCGGCGCCAGCATCAACGACATGTACGTCGGCCAGAGCGAGAAGAACGTGCGCGCCCTCTTCTCCCTCGCCAAAAAGCTGAGCCCGCTCGTCATCTTCATCGACGAGGCTGACGCCCTCCTCGCCGCCCGCGGGCAGCGCAACCGCGCCGCGCACCGCGAGACCATTAACCAGTTCCTGCGCGAGTGGGACGGCATGAGCGACACCAAAGCCTTCATCATGGTCGCCACCAACCGGCCCTTTGACCTCGACGACGCCGTGCTCCGCCGTCTGCCGCGCAAGATCCTCGTCGACCTGCCGCTAAAAACGGACCGCGCCTCTATCCTCCGCATCCTTTTGAAGGGCGAGACGCTCGACGCCTCGGTCGACGTCGACGACGTTGCGCGCAGGACGGTGCTCTATTCCGGCTCCGACCTCAAGAACCTCTGCGTCGCGGCCGCCATGACGGCCGTCCAGGAGGAGAGCGAGGAGGCGGCGCGGCACGCCGGACCGGAGCCGTATGTGTTCCCGCCGAAACGCACGCTTGCGAAGCATCACTTTGATAAGGCGCTCAAGATGATTGCGGCCAGCGTCAGCGAGGACATGGATAGTTTGAAGAGCATCCGGCGGTTCGACGAAAAGTACGGCGACGTGAGGGCGAAGAATAGCCAGAAGAGGAAGGGTATGGGGTTTGGTGTGTTGCCGACTTCGACGGATGCTGAGGAGGCTAGGGTGCGGCAGGCTGTTGCTTGAAATACGCCTTGTCGCCTGGATCAAGGGTTCAACTTCTATTTTCATGTCTTCTCTCTTTTTCTTTGTAATGTCATTCTAGCCGCTGAAGCAAACCCCTCCTACTTGGACCAGAGGGGAGGCTGGGGGGG
>JFFI01001578.1:0-34606 GCA_001563125.1 Colletotrichum salicis
GGGGGGTTTGAAGAAAAGGGAAGAGATCTCGGAGAGGGGCGAAGGGTGCTCATAAACGAAGATGAAGAGCTGACGTTGACGAACGTGTATAGACCGACGATCCCCCAGCAAAACTACTTGGCCGCGTAGCCGACGTCCTAGCTTCCATGCCGGGCCCCGTACCATGGAACGAGAGGATAGTATTCGGATGCTGGAACGTAAGTCGCCCCCTCTCCCTCCATCTCACCAGTCCTCACCACAGTTCTCTCTCACAAAGCAAACCGGGTACTAACACAAAAGCATCAAGCAACCCTACATAACCCACGTCCGCACAATCCTCCCCACCTACCCAATCTCCCTCATCTCCTGGTCCCCCCTCTACGCCCGCAACTTCCTCACGCCGAAACAGCCCAACCTCTCCTTCAATATGTTTCAAAAGTCCCTCGTCGGGCCCGTCGGCAAGCTGTTTATTCGGGACGTGAAGAAACATAACAGACAGCTGTTTGTCTGGACGGTGAATGACGAGGAGTGGATGGAGTGGAGTATTCGTGCCGCCGCGGATGGGGTGATTACGGATGATCCGGAGTTGTTTCGGGAAGTTTGTCGACGGTGGGAGGGGAAGGGGGGCGCTGCTTCTGCGTCTGCTTCTACGTCTGCGTCTACATCCACGTCGGCTTCGGCTTCGAGAGAGCGTGGTGCGATTGCGCTTACAGACGAGGAGGACGAAAAGGCGAGGGTCGCTAGACGGACGGGCCGGGTGCGCGACGGGACGTGGAAGAGGACTGCGAGGTTATATCTCGAGGTGGCGGGGATACAGGTCCTCGTGGCTGTGTTTACGCCTATTCTGATGCTGGTTGCGCGGTTCGGGGTCGTGGGACCGGGGCCGAAGGCTGCCAAGGCGTTGAAGTTGTGAGATGTGGGGATGGAGGGTTTGATACGATGTGTTGTCGATGGTGTTAAGATTTGTTCTAGAAATATGATCTGGCGGGATAGATAAAGAAATGGCCTAGGAGGAGTGCACTCAGAGGTAGCGCAGGGCGTAATTGGTTAGCGAGCAGAGTCCAGTTGGATGATGACTATGATGCAAGTCTAAAGAAAGTAGTTTGCCTCAATAGCGAGGGGGAGAGGGAGCAACAGAGATGGCACTAATTGCCTATCCCGAGGTGAGAAAAGAAGCCAGGCAAAGGATTGCAGAAGATTATAGAGCTCAACAATGTTAAACATACAAATAAATATATTCCTCTAGACAGCGGTCTTACCAATCATTTGCAAAATTACACTAGCATGGTAGTTAAGTTGGGTGTGCCCAAGCATTGCGAAGCGTCCGAAGATGTCACCCAAAGGCAACGAGAGATTTGAAGCCCGCTGAAAATAGGGAGAGAGAAAGTCTGGAGGGAGATAGTATATACATAAGTCCTAATTAGAGTGAGCTGTGAAGGAGACAAACCCTCGGCAAGCTCTATATAATCCCCTGCGTGGGAGAAAAGAACGCGTAACACCTCGTCCTGTCTCATTAAGAAAAAAGCTTCGAGGATGGTGAGAATAACCAGTCGTGAGATACTCAGTGTGCAAAAGCCAATCAATAATCTTGCAACCAGGGAGTTCCTTCAGAATAACAAGAGATAATCAATATTCATGTCCCAGAGCTTGCTAAGTTTCCCATTTCCCAATCCCATCTGACCATTCAGATATATAAAACCCCTCTCATAAAAACATCCCATGCCCATCAAAAGCCCTCGCCGTTTAAACACTCAAGTCACGCCGTTAAGTAACCTTCCGCCTCAAAGCCCGTAATTCCCATCAAGCCCATCCAAAAATAATCCATCACTATTCCCATTCCCGCTACAAGACGCGAGCAACGCGTTCCGATACTCCAAACTACTAACGCTCAGATTCAAATCACTCGTCGCCAGGTCCTCGCCCGACGAAAGACTCTCCTCGCTAAGGCTCAACACACTCTGCGGCGGCGCCGGGTTCGTTCCATAGTCACCAATGTTGAAGTTGGCCAGGTCCCAGCTATCAGGACTCCAGCTGTCGAGCCCTGTCGACGATGACGCGGGCGTCTCTCCCATGTTGGGAATGGCGCCGCCACCGCCGCCGTAGATGGCGTCGTAGACATTGTTCAGACCACCATCCATGGAGCCGAGGAGGGCCTCCCATTCAGAGGATGATACGCCGGACACTTTTTGAGGTTGCTGTTGCTGATGTTGTTGTTGCTGCTGCCGCTGTGCATAGAGACTCTGGTGCGCCGCGGCAAGTATGTGTTGGTGTAAACGGGCGGTGGTTGGTGATGGAGGCGATGAGCCGTTCGGTGTGCTATTCAAAGACAGATAGTCGAGGTTCTGCTTGGACGACGTGCGGATGCGGCTGGTAATTTGCGACATGGAAAGACGCTGGTCCCGCCGCGCAGGCATGTCTTGTTGCTGTTGCAAATTGTCAAACGACGGCTTCGAACGGGACCGGTACAGCTCTGGGCGGTTCTGGATACTGGGCATGGTCATGCGGCGCATCTTCTCCTGCTGCTGAATGAGATCGCTCTCACTAGCGGCGGCGCTCGGAAGACGACCTAGAGTCCGTTGAGGAGACTTCTTAGCAGCTGGCGCAGGCGGCGAGGATCTCTGCGGGGCGGGCATAGACGCGGATGCTTCCGGAGTCTCTTGTGGTGGAGTGGGCAGGTTCTGCTCGTCGAGTCGAATGAGGAGGCCGGCTACACGCTTGAGATCAAAGGAGCCAGGTGCCTTGGCCTTTGTGAGAATATGGAGGACGCTGTTGACGAGGCGCTCAACATCCTTCAGCATCTTGCTCTCTGGCTTGAGCTCGAAGCTCTGATACATGAGAGTCATGCCGCAGAGGACGAGGGTATCCGTCTTGTTGAGACAGAAGGAGAAGGTCATGCTGCGCTCCTCCAGAAGCTGCACAATCTGAACAAGGTGCTTGCTGGACTCGCCAATTGAGATCAATGCAGGCGCGGCCTTGCGACCGAGTGAGGAGCCTACAGCAGGGCGGAAGATGAGAATCTTGGTGTAGTAGTAGGCAAGAGCAAGCAATGGCGACCGGCTTCCGGTTACATCAGTCGAAGGCTTGTCTTGCTTGAAGGTAAGCTTGAGATGTGTCGGGAGTGACTCGTTCCACTCGTCGAGCTCGGCCTCCATGGCAGACATTGACTGCAGTGACAGTTCGTGAGAAGTGGCAGCCGGGTAGTTCTTTTCCATCACCTTGGCCAGGATTCGGCAGCAGCGGAAGAGGGCGAGCGCGCTTGACAAGCGGGTATATTCGCCGGGGAGTGTCGGCTGGAAGCCCTTCTCCGTCACATACTCGTCATCTGTGTCTGAAGGATACTCGGTATGGATCTCATCCTCCTTGAGCAGTTTCGGCAGTCCAAGAATGGCACCAGAGAAGCTGCAGTAGTTAGTCAAAGTTTTGTTCTTGATCTTCAGATAAAAAGTCTCACCAATCCAATGTGTACAGAGTCCAGAAGACCTTCTTGCGGGTCTCAATAGTGAGCGCGCCAAAGGAGAAGCGCTTCTGGCTCTGATGGAGGCCGAGGCGGTGGGACAACCCCACAGCAATGCCCTTGTAGTGTTGCAAGCGCTTGTAATCCGCCCTCACGATGCAGTATAAGAGAGCCAACTCGAGACATTGCAGGGTCACCATTGTGTTCTCCATGAGGACGGCCTCGACAGCTCGCTGCCATTGTTGCTCACATGCCGCGATCTGCTCGAGATCGGGCTGGTCGCTACCAAGTGCCGCGATGCCAAAGATGAGGTACAGCTGGGCAATTTTGTGGTTATTCTTAACCTTTTCCGGGTCTGATACGAACTCCTCATAGATGTGGAGGAACGTCGGCTTGTGCAATACGGGGAATAACGGTGCCCATTCTTGGAAGTAGACATTGACGCAGCGGTCTGAGAACAAACGCGGCGGCACTTTAAGCGACTGATCGGGTGTTTTTGGTGTCAAGGGATGGCAACCCTGGATATGCAGAAACGCTTCCGGATTGAAATCTGAGCATGACTTGCCATTTTCTTGCATCTTGCGCTTGAAAGCCTCTGTATTCCATGTTAGCCCAAAAGCCCGTTGTTCTCATATCTACATCGCTCGGACCGCCTCTCCGGGAGGCGGGACGAACGGGTAGGCGCATGGGAAGGGCGGTACGAACCGATAAAGGCACGGCCGCTGGAAGGGCCCATAAAGTACGAATCCGAATTCTCGACGCCGAGTAACAACGGCGACGCCTGCACGCGGAAAGTATCTTCCTTGGCCGGCGCCCCAGCGTCTTTTCTTCCGTCTAATGCCGACGCCGGTGACTGCGCTGATGCCGCGACAGAAGGGCTGCGCATGGTCGTGTGGCTGTGGTTCCCGTGCATCCTCGACAACATGTCAATCTTTTCATCCTTCTCGTCCAACAAGTCCTTCAGCTCCCTAACTTCGGTTTCCAGCTGGCGCACGCGCTCCTCGAGAGACTCTGTGTAGCCACGGGGGAATGCGCGACGGCTCAGCTTGTCGCTGGTGCGGCACTCGAAGCCAACGTTGGAGCATTGCGAGCATGTCGGCCTGATTCCGTCGCATCGAATCTTCTTGCTCCGGCACCGGTCGCAAGCCTGTGCTATGCGGCTTTGCGAGCTGGTGCCCACCTTGATCACCTTCATGGGTAATATTCCAGGCATGGTGGCGGTTTTCCCTTTCTACGTTTGAATGTTCCTTTCCGGTGGTTTGTCTGGCGATTGGCAATTCAAGACGGGTGACTGGCGTTGACTAGGTCAGCCTCGGAGGCTTCGGCGGTGGCTTTTTTCTGTTCTTTGGATTCGTCGTTGGTCGGCTCGTTTTGAGTATTTTGGGCAGGTGCGCGGCAGGTTGAATATTCGTTTACAGCTGAATCACAGGTCTTCTCCAGAGTGATCACCGGGTGGTTTCGTAAATCGTTGTCATCGTTGGGGGTTGTTGCAGGTAGGTGGTATCTTTAGTTACTAAGAAAGCAGGTCCGCGAGAACACAAATCTTCCCAAACGAGATGGCAAAGATGGCAACAGAAACGAGAAAAGGAGAAGAGTGGAGATTTTGTCTGGTCTACAACTCGGAAGCGGCGGGTGAGCAGTACCTATAATAGGTAGCCTGAGTTGCAAGGTCGAAAAAGAAGAAGAGCAATAGAGATGCTGGGTCGGAGGGAGGAGTCGGGGGTGTGTGTGAGGGAAAAAGGGAAAGAAGAAGTGGAAGATGGCCGTGGGGAGAGGGAGGTGAGACTGTGGAGTCTCTTAGTAGCAAAATGGACACCACGACTGGGAACGCTGGACGCTGGCCGCTGGACACAGGACACCACACCGAAAGGATTTGCTGCTAGGAACGCGGTACAAGATGAATCGTGGGGAGATGGGGACGGTACCTGCTAAGGTACACTAGGCTACAAGTGCAGTACCACCTACCTAGAACAAGACGTGAAGACCCCGTGGACGATGGGCGGGACGGGGGTGAGCTTCAAAGCTAAGGTACCTAGAAACAGCCAATTCGTTTCCTCACTGGAATGCACCAGAATTGGTGAGCTGCCTGCCGTCGTTTACTTACACTGAGGTACCTTGCTGCTCCTGCTCGGTTCTGGCTAAGGTACCGCTATTGAGAGAAAGTACCTTGGGTGCTGGTGGGCCCCGGGCCGGCTCTCGCACTGGATAATCTGCATCACTGACCAATACTGTGTAAGCGAAGGGCCCTTGAAGGGAGAGAAATCTGGGGGAAGAGCAGCCCGGGGTCTGCCGGGCGGCCCTCGCGCCGGCGCTGATGTTGAGGAAAAGTTGGGGTGAGCCTGGAGGTGGGAAACCATCTACGAAGTACACAGACGCACGCTAACAAGAGTGAGGGGGAGCCAATCACCAACAGGCAATTGGATACCACCCTGCTTGCTCGAGTGTAGAGTGAAGTACGAGTACTTCGCTTCTTGAGTCAACTCGCATCTTATTCGAAGTACCTTTCCTCATATGGTCACTTAAGTGTGGTAGGTACCATATCCAGCCAGGTAGCAGTCGATGACTGACAAGATCTCAACCCCAGAAACAGGTGCCAGCGAGAAGCCAGAAGCAGAACAGAAGCACACCACCACACCAATTGTCCGCCACGATAAACGTGTCCATCAACGCCATGCGACGACATGATGTGTGCCCGTCTGCTGTTATGCCCGCAGCCTGACAGCGTCGCCAAAGCACGATACCCCGCGCGCAAACATGCGCCCGCTTGCGCTGCCATCGTACCGTGTCCCTGGGAACAACATCTCTCTCTCCATCTCGCCATTTCAGCCCTTCAAAGCAGCTTAGCAGACGCAGACATGACACCACCCGAGTCGCTAAAAGCAGGGGAGGGGGCATTCGCCAAATTCAGCCCCAAAGTCTCCAGACGACCATCCGGTCTCTCCAGACCTCAAAAGTCTAACAGGCGCCGACGACAATCTGACGGAAAGGAAGCTCTAGACCATTTTGGACGCGGGGCGGATCCGCCCCCAGAGTTCCGTTCCGTTGTCAGCCCAGTGTCATGCGCATGCGTCTCCTCGCGAGTCGTTAATTCCATGCTCATGCCGCTTCGCTCCAACCAACCAACCAACCAACCACTCCTTTCCGCCACCACCCATTTCGTCTTTCCCCAGGTTTCATTTTCCCATCTCCTCTCCGTTCAGGGCAGATTTCGGGAACAAAGAAACAACAGATAGGTACACAAGCTGCGAGTCTGATGTTCGGCAAAAGTAGGAACAGCCCACTTGGACCTGGGGAAAAGGGGGGAGCGTGCTGCCTGTTGGGGGGCGCCCGGGGTTCGAACTGGGGCGCAGGCCACAGGAAACTGGGGCAGAAATCCGGGGCAAGGCCCCTGGTGCCGTTACACTGGTTCCGGGTCCTCCATTTTCGCCATATTTCCCTATCGCATTGGATCATCTCAGTCGACGATCACTGCCTCGTCACTGGTGGCCCCAATGATCCGCCGCCTGGGACGAAATGCTGCTTGGCCCACGCCTGCCACGCCAACTGGACCAATTCTTCACCTCTGTAGGGAGTAGCGGTCTTTGAGGCCTATCGAGTCTGAGCGCTTGGTTGTGATAGTCGTCAATATTGGCCCCGACCTTGCGGTGAGCAGCCAATAAACATAGGCGAGCCATGAAACTAGACTGACGGGTCTCTTGCGATCGACGGGATGCTCGCTGTCTCGAGACCTGTTGGCACCTATTGGCATTTCATCAGACAGATGACGCCTAGTTTCGAACGTCACGACCTCTTACACCGACCAAGAGCCGTCATCCTGGTAAACCCGGCCCGCAAGCCAGTGTATCTGTTATGTCGCCAACCTCACAAAGGTCTTCGAATTCTGACTGGACCAGGCAGTGTTCAACAAACTCCGAGATGGTAAACTGCCCCAATGCCACTCTAGACACGTACATATCCAACGTCTTGACTCGAGTAACGATTTGGTGATGCAATGAAAAGACCCGCTGACATCGAAACTGGCGCCAGCTAGTCGGTAAACGCGAGTCCGCCAAAAACGGATCCCCCATCCAAACGTGTCACACCGTCGACGCCGTTGGCGTTGGGGATGGAAGAAAACCACGCTATCTTTGCGGAACCGCAATTGCAAAACTTTATCCCCTGCCCGCATTCCGCGCCGTTCTCTGGCGGGCCCACCTTCACTTCAGTCCGGGCTTCGGGTCAGCGGTACCTGTAACTTGCGAGCTGAACACTCCCTCGAGCCTCGAGGAGTCGAGGCTCAAGAAAGCTGTCTCGAATGCTCGCGTGCTCAATGCTCGACATCGCAAATGTGCGAGTTTGCTTACCCTCCTCTTCCGAGTATTTGTCGTGTCACTATTTATTCACTGGGCTACTCCCAGCATCTCTACACAGAATTCGGTCCTGTTCGGAAAGCGGACTTGTCTCGTCAACTCCAGACAATGATGACAGTCCCATCCCAGCCGATATGGATATTTGTGTAAAAAGGCAAAAAGAGACCACTTTACGGATAACGGAATCGGATGAATGAACGTCTCCTGTCATGTCCAAAAAGGCCGGCCGAAACATGAGACAAGCGAAGTTGGCCAAACCACGCCACTTCGTCTCGACTCTTGACTCTCGATTCTCGAAGAATTCCTGTTTGGGCGTCCCTGGGCCTTCACATAGGTAGACCAAGATCTTATCGGAGAAGAATGGTGCTCTCACGTCCCGTAGTCCCTTCCCCACGCTCCACCGTTGGCCATCGCACGTTGGAACGCTGACGGCACGCTGATAATGCACGTCTCTTATCGAAGATATTCGTTGAGCTGCAGGTGCCGGAAACAAGAGGAACACCAAAGTCGTAAAGTCGTTATGTTGTGTTGAGTATTTCTGCTGTCTGCACCATGCGCAACCCGACTGCCGCCCTTTGGCATTTCTTTCATGCAAAAGGCCCAGTGCGAAACCCAAACGCCGCAAGCTGCATCCCCGCCGACACCTCGCCCAGATTCGATTCGAAGACAGGGTCCAGGGGTCTCTCCTACACCGCGCGGATCATATTCTGCTCGGCGTGGCATCTCCCGTCGCTCGCTCCTTGTCCAAACGCACCTGCTGTGTTTCTTACTGCCACTCGTCCTCTGGTGTGCGAAGCAGCGCAAAATGTCACATCGCGAACCAATTCAGCAATATTCGAGTCCTGGAAGTTCGTTCCAGAGATGGCCCACCTACGTCGATCTCCGTTGCACGTAGGTCGGGCCATGAAGTCGTCGTCCGCCTGCTAAGCCTGAGCCTCGATGAGCCTCACGCTCCTTAGTAGGATGAGGGGCTTTCGAGACGTCCCGTACATGCCGGCGAAGAAATTACAACACCCCGGCTTCATTCGTGACATGCAGATGGCGTCCGTTTGTGGTACCATGGCCTCTAAGTACTGTCGTCGGATTCCGTGAGATGGCGCCGCGCCGACTGTCAGATATGCATCGAGACCAGCAAGCGCGGGGCATCCGGATGTTGGGTGCTGCACACAACTCGCCTACGTTAATCCCGTATTCTATCCCATACAACAAGGGAACAAAATTATATTTTGATGGTATCCCGTAAGATTCGCAGGACAAGATGTCGCAGTAATTCCGAACAAGCTCGCAATCCAAGAATAAGGCCGTCTGCATTGCTCCGTAGTCTGGTCTCTGCAGCAGCCGCTCATTGCTCCGCAACGGCGTTCTCTGCCCTAGATAGGCGCCGTCATGACCAAGTCTGCGCCCGATATTATGACTGCCGAACGGATCGACCCGGCCGCATGGCTTCGCCTGGCCCTCCCTCTCTAACTGAAGTCTTCGTCTTCATTGGACATCTCTTCCAGGACTAGGTCGTTTTGGGCATCTTCCATCGACCCGAGATAAGCCACCACGTTTTCGTCTGCGAGGAGTTCTGTTTTCTGCAAGGTTGGGGCACATCACCCACCCTTCTTAGTCTTGGCGCCTCACGCGGGGGAAATGTGCAGTTGAGACGGGGCTCCGGGGTAATTGATTGTAGGAGAAGTCCAGAAGGATTGCAGGACTTTGAAAGGCAGAAATATTGAGGAGTGAAGTGGGCAGAGAATCGTAAGATTCGTCTGCAGCCCTGGCACTGACAGGAGACCGGCGATGAAGAATAGCAAACCACTTACCTGGTCTTCTATAGCCTTGACGGCAGCTTCTAGCAAGCTAGTCTCTTGCTCTCTCAGCGTTGCAGCTGCACTGATGCATGTACCACAAACAAGACCCCCTTCGTTCAGAGATTCGTCCAGGTCTTCCAAAGACATGCCAGTGGCCAGTCGCTCAAGCTGGCTGCCCACCAGATCTCCCAAGACGGAAACCACCCGAAGACGGAAGATTTGGGCGAGGGGATGTCCATCGATGTGTTGCTCGAAGGCCGTTGTTGTCGTGGTCACATCCTCGTCTTGCCAGAATAGTTTTAGCTCCCGTGAACCTCCGGTGTCCTGCAAAACGCGAAATGACAGGCCGTCTTCCTCGTTGAGGCACATAAAGTATGCAAAGGGGCTCTTCCAGCTGAGTGAACCATTCGTCCGAACAAACTCCACAGTCGGTGCTCCCTCAAAGACGTGCAGCTTCGCCTTGCCCAGTGGGTCGTCTTCCATGGGTATCAAGGGCAGCGTGATACGGTCAGCGGCTGACGCGGGGTCAATGAACCCATAGCTGAAGAGCATCTCTGCCCCGGATTTCGCATCCCCATAGGATATCGTCATCTCATCCCCGGACGAGACCCTGCAGCCTGGTCGCAGAAGTAGTACTACCTCGTCCTTGCCGTTTTCTTCGTAGTAGGCATTGGCCTTGGATGAATGGTTTGCCAAGTCTAGCACCGGGACCATGGCCTCCCCTGATTTGGGTAGCTCCAGGCATCGGGACCGAAACCACGCGTCAACCCGAACCCAGTCGATGAGTGACACCTTGTCACTTTCCCAAAACAGCTCGTTCCAGAATGGCAGCGTGGAAGAGATCTCGCGGACCTCATCGAACTCGTCGGTCAACGCAACAATCTTGGCAGCCGTGGCCGACTGGTCTCTGTTAGAGCATGACTCCAAAGCGATAGCTATAGTCTCCTGGCCTTGCGATGGTCTCTTTGGGCCGCAATTCTTGGCGAGCGAGGTCTTCGTCTAGGAATGATCCCATGAAAGTTGTGAAGTGATATTGACTGTTGTCAAACGTGGAGGTTGGACGAACCATGCTTAACCAACGACAACCGGGATATTGGTTTGAAGGGAAGGGGGTAGTCATGGAGGGAGGAAGGCAGGTCAGGAAGGCAAGAGAAGTACTTGCCTCAAGTGATGTTCCATTCAACATTTCACGTTCCTGCTCTGTCCAGAGTGTGGTAACAGGAACTTGCGGCGGCAGGTACTTGACGTATTCTGTCCACGGCGTCGAGACTCCGCCCTTCAAAGGCGTCTTAGGCCTATCGGAAAGTACTTTCTGCGTGAGAAGAAAGAGGCAGACATCATGTCTAGTTGACTACATTGAGAAGATGGGCAATCCCTTAGCCTTTAAGGCCCATATCAATTCGGGGGAGCACTCTACCTTGTGACCGGCAGCTTCGAGCAGCTGCCGAAAGTTCTTGTCGACCTTTGCATAGTTCTCAACCGCTTCGGCAGATAAAACCAGCTCCCCGGGAATCCTGAGCAAGGTTGGAATGTCAAAGGTCTCTTTCTCTCGACTGAGCTCCTTATTTGAAAGTAGACCCAGACCGCAGCCCGGAATCTCGCGGGCCTCGACGTCGACGAGGTCTACGTCATTGAACATGGTCCAAGTCGATAGAGTCTCCAGGGGGAGCTGCGTGGACGCCATGATGAGGCTGTCTGCTTGCTATCAATGGCTTTCAGCCTTTAATTGCGAGTGAGCGGGGTTTTCGTCGTTGCGCTGCAGCTTTGTGGTTATTCGAGCATGTAGCGAGCTGATGGGGAACCTAAAGATTGAAGGTCGAGTCCGTGGAGCAAATTCATGCACTGCATCTGTGGTTGGAAGCTCAAATAAGCCTAAAACACTGGGCCCCATCACGAAGGCGCACGCGCGCTCTACCTCTTCGTCCCATGTTCAAGTATATACTCATCTTCTCACGGCCCTGCTTGAACTTTTTGATACAAAATATGGGCTTTAGGGTAAAATGCCAAAATTTTGGAAGGCAACAACAGTCACTGAGTAGGCATTAGAACCTGGAGGGTGTCATAATCCTGTTTTTGTAGATGATTTATTTACTATCTATGCAGCTGGTCGGTGCATGATTAACGATTGCTTGTCGTCATTCATGGCAAAAAGAAAAGATAATGCCGCTCCAAGTCAAGTTCACAACGGCCTAAGAGAGGAGATATAATTCCTCCGTACCATTCCTGACAACTCCGAAATTATGCGTGTAGACCTAGCCGAGTTGCGGCGAGATCTTGGTATCATCGATATGAAATAAGCTAAGGAAACCAAATGCAGCCCAAACTCCATGCTGAGCATTCCTGTCCCTTTCTCGCTCTTTCCATGGCTAGTAAAGATGAGTAGCAACACAGAATAACAGCCCGTGGCCGGCTGTACTGATAATAGTACTGAACACATCGAGCCAGAGTCGGGCTATCGACCATGTGAGGAGAGTTGTTCTTTGAAGAACCTAGCGGCACAACGAGCGTCCCTCCGCTGACCCTCCTCACGCATCTTGCGCATCCAGGCCGCCCCCCGTAGCCACTCCTCGTTTCTCCTGACATAAATTGGCAACTCCTCCTCAGGGACATCACCAAAGTCCATAGGCCTGTGGTGTGACCACGGCTGCGGCAAGTTGTTGACCTGCGGTGGCTCGCCTCGAGAGACGGCCAATCTTTCTTCCTCTTCCTGGCGCTCTTCTGCCAAACGCTGCTGTCGCATGCGCTTGGCTGCTTTGCCAAAGTTCGCCTTGCGACCACCTCGAGCTTTGATTTCCTCCATCTTCGACTTATACCACTGGTCACTGCGATTATGCGGCCAGTGGATGCGGGGATCAAGCTTCATATGGAAGCGGCTGTCATCTGCATCAGGTGTCGAGGCTCCTTTCGACGTCTCTATTGGCGCAGACAGAGTATACACCCCAAGAGGAGGTCTCGTGGCGTCGGGCTGGCTATATATCATGGCGTCGAACTTTGTGAATTCGAAGTCGGCACAAAGCTGTACTCGACGCTCTTCGCAGGTCAATTTCTTCGTTTTGCGGAGGACGTGATGATGACCCTGCCCATTGGCAGGATTTGGCTGCCGTATCCTCCCAGTTCTCTCCTGTCCACCCTCTTCGTTCTCGTCAGAGGAAGAGCTGAGAACAATAGGCCTGAAAACCGCTCCCAGACGAGTGGTATCCTCATTTCTCGATGAGTGTGAATGTGATGCTTCAAGATTGGCACCAGGAAGTCCCAAAGAAGCCAAGGATTGAGAAGCATCCAAAGTCGCTGCGGCACCAAGGTAAGTGGACGGACGGTGTTGTCTTACGACTACCTTCGCTTGCTTGGGAGCTCTATGGCCATCCTCGTCATCAGAAGAGCCAAACGACGAGGATGATGATGATGATTCGGACGTCGAGTCGGTACTATCAAGCCTTCTGCGTTTGCCGGCCGAAGACGTAAACCTACTTGTTGAAGCGGAGCGTGATGCTGATGGAGCCGATTTCACATGCATTGGCGGCAGACTCTTAGTAATGACGTGAGGCAGCGAATCAAAGCTTCTATTCCCAGATAACGCAGATGCCGACGGTGCAGTGGAAGTTCTCCCCGCAGATAGACCTCTATGGCTTTCAGTATCCGGATGAGCGCTCAAATCGCGGGTGATATGCGACGCGTTCTTAGTGCCTGGCATAATCGCAGGCTGTTGAGATGCTCGAGAGCTTTGACCGGGTCGATACCCCCCTGGAGAAGGCTGTGCCGAGGTGAAGCCCCACGACTTCCTTTTCCCGTTTTGCACATGTTCAACCGTTGCGGACGGCTGTGATATGCGCTGGGCTGCGTCGACACTGCCAGGAGATCGCTTCGTCTGGTCTTGCGATGGCGAGTGCACTGGATTCAGAAGCGACCGAAAAGGATTGAACGTGCCAGGAGGGAGAGCTTCATGATTGATTGGTGAGCCAGACTCACGAATGTGAGTCTGCGCAGAAGTAGTCTGGAAGCTTGACTGGGTCTCTTCTTCTGTGCGCTTCCTGGAAGGAGCTCTTGTCCCAGCCGTCTTTCTGGCTGTCATCACTAATTTCCCCACGAGGTCTGGCGGCAGATTCGTCCTTCTGACTGTGTCCTGGGCGCTATGAGGAGCGTATGCTGGCTCGTCTCGAAGGTTCCTGCTCCGAGAATGAGGCTGGCTGCTTCTTGACTGCTCGTCGTCTCTGGGTCGCCCAATTTTCTGCGATGGGTTTTGCACCGCTAGGGGCCTTTGAGGTCCGCGTCCAGATAGGCCGGCAGCAAGATGCGTAGCATTGGCTCGAGCAATTCTCTCATCTGCTTGACGTCGTTCTTTCCCATGACTGAGGCAATGTGCCCCATCAAGAGCCGCGGAATTGCACCCGTCTTCGACACACCGTTTTGTAGACTGCTGACCGAAGGACTCCATCTCCTCACAGCCTGGGCCTTCATGAAGATATATCGATTCTGTCAACTTGCTGAGATGAGTTTCAACGGACACAGGATCGGGATCTGTGGATCTCAAAAGATTTGTTGCCTGGCCAAACCTGCTCTGGAGGACCAAAGGCTGTTGCTCAAGTGCTGGAGGCAGCGAAGATACGTTGATAAGATTGACTGCTTGGGTCTCTCGGGAAACCGTTGGCAGAGGCTAAGCTGAATGGCACGTCTCAATGCAACCTTAGAACAAAGTGTTGGGCAAGAAGTACACAATGATCGTGGGTTCTTGTCTTCATGGTCTGGGATTTGGAGACTATGTGGCCAGAGGTGCATGACAGGGGGTTCTACTAAAGCAAGGTTAGCTTAAAGTTCAACCTGACGTTAGACGGGACCCGGAAGGTCCTGCAAAACGAATTGGAGCAAAATGATGACAGCTGTGGAAATAAGGTGTGCGCTCAGGTCTTTTCAGTCATTTTGGTCTTCATATTGGGGACCACAGCGGGTTCGTAGTCTCATCTGGAACCGGTCTTCTTGTCTGCCTGTGCCTTTGGTCCTACTCCGTTTGGGTATCTAGTAGCAGAACTCCAAAATGAGGCCGTTTTCATGTCGTTGCTCAAATCCCGAATTGGTGTACAACAGTA
The DNA here is from genome assembly GCA_001563125.1 of Colletotrichum salicis. NCBI lineage: Eukaryota > Fungi > Ascomycota > Sordariomycetes > Glomerellales > Glomerellaceae > Colletotrichum > Colletotrichum salicis. Next base: position 14,660 of record JFFI01001578.1, read on the forward strand.
TTTGGGTAGCTCCGTCTGTCGCGTATGCTTTTCGCTTGGCGAAAGCCTTGCGAGGATGAGGACGTGGCTCGTCCACCAGGAACGGCCATTGAATGGTAACAAGATGAGACAACAAACCCAGAAGAATCCTTTTCGATCGGACCTTTTACCAGTAGTCATCACTGCGCGTAAGAAAGTGTGGTTGGGGTTGGGGGAAGAAAATCGAGGGCTTAGAGAAGCAAAATCGCACCTACCCGTTGGAGAACCGCCCGCTCCCTCAGAGTCGCGCCTTCGGCCGCCAGCGCACGACACTTTGGCATGGGTTATGAAGAGGAATGGCTTTGGGACCGGGTTGAAGGTTAGTGAGTAGTAGTCTTCTTGTGGGCGCGCAGAGTCGTGATCAAGTTTTCCCTTCGTAGCTTGCGCGAAAGCTCAAGGTAAACGTAGCTTTTGTTGAGTCGCAAGGCTGGATGGGTTGCTGAGGCTCTCGCCTCGCGTTTAGTGGTTGATGGAGGTCGCTTGCCTGAGTTCACTGGAGGACCTCGGGGTAATCCTTGCCTAGCTTCGCTAACGGACGGAACGACCTGGACGGGGACCATCGATTCGCATCCGGGCCCACCCAAAACATCGGTGAACGGATCATTTGTCACCCGTATCACCCCTCCATCCAAAATAGCCTAGCGCGGGGATCTTCAGGCATGAGCTGCTGTTCGTGGTCCCCTGTTCCAGTGTCAACGGTCTACTATCTTGTCGCCAAGTTGCCTGAAGCTCCCTGCCTAGCACTGGCAGCGCGTGCGTTGCCCCTTCCGCCAAATCTACAATTTCAAGACCATCAGTTCCCGATTGACTAGATCTTGGCTTACTGAACACGCGCCCGGACTCGGTAGAACAGTATGAATTTCCTCAAGTCAGCGGTGGCCTCTGCCATTGCTCAGGGGCCACCATTCCCCTATAGCTTCGGCGACAAGGTGGACATCGACGAGTCCATTTGGACATTGACCAACGGCACCAAGCGAGTACGTCTAGCTACCCGACGATGCAATCGACAGCCCAACATCTAACACCCTTTGGCAGGAAGACGGTTCCAACTGCAGTATTTTCTCCTTCGATGTTGTCGCCAACAAGTCCCGACTACCCCTAGCGAAGAACGCGCTGCGAAAGCTGAGGACGTTACGACACCCAGGTGTTATCAAGGTGTTAGATACTGTAGAGGTAAGGGCGGTCCTCGAATACACGGAGCTTTGTCTCACAAGTCTAAACAGACCGATACATACATTTACATTGCGACCGAGCGAGTGGTGCCTCTGCGATGGCACGTGAAGAGAAAGAGTCTCACACCAGAAACGATAAAATGGGGATTGAGCAGCGTCGCGGTATGTTGGAACGACAACGAGGTCGGTAGGGAGACTGACTGTTCCTCAGCGCACCATCAAGTTCATCAATGATGAAGCTTCGTCAATACACGGCAACCTAAGGGTTGGCTCTGTATACACATCTGAAAGTGGGGAGTGGAAGATGAGTGGCTTTGAGGTTCTGAGCAACGTGAAAGACGACGAAGCAGTGATCTACGTAGGTCCTCTTCCTCATAGTTGGCGGATGTCATTACTCACATCAAGGTGTAGACATACGGCAGCCTGGTGCCGGATTCAGGACGATATGCGCCGCCTGAGCTTGCCCGTGGTGGGTGGGATGCCATCAAGAAGAGCCCGCATTCCGCCGTGGACTCGTTCGGGTTTGGATGTATGATCTTTGAAGTCTTCAACGGCGACTTCATGGGCTCTGACCAAGCCGGCCAGACGAAAAGCATTCCTCCGACCATGCAACAAAGTTACAAGCGACTCGTTAACCCAAACCCCAAGGCGCGTGTTAGTGTTGGCCACTTCCTAGAACAAGGGCAACGAAGCGGATCTTTCTTCGATAGCCCCCTGATCAAGTTAACGGAGGGAATCGAGAATCTTGGTGTGAAAACTGAGACTGAGAGAGAGGCGTTCCTCGAGTAGGTCTTTTAGCGTCAAGTCTTACGAGCATGTAACTGACCCAGACAGTGATCTCGATCAACTAACGGATGATTTCCCCGAAGACTTCTTCAAAATGAAGATCCTCCCAGAGCTCATCAAGTCAGTTGAGTTTGGCGGCGGCGGACCGAAGGCCTTCAGTGTCGTAATGAAAATTGCAGCCAAGCTTTCAAATGAGGATTTCGACTCAAAGATTACGCCCGTCGTCATCCGCCTATTCGCAAACCCCGATCGAGCGATCCGCGTTTGCCTTCTCGATAGCCTCCCTCTGATGATCGATCGACTGACACAAAAAGTGGTCAACGACAAGATCTTCCCACAGCTCGTCACGGGTTTCACAGACGTGGCACCCGTTGTCCGAGAACAGACCTTGAAGTCTGTTTTGGTCATTATTGGGAAGTTGTCAGATCGTACCATCAACGGAGAGCTGCTCAAGTATCTCGCCAAGGCGGCCAACGACGAACAACCAGGCATCCGAACAAACACCACAATTTGTCTAGGAAAGATTGCCAAAAACCTTGGGACTTCTTCGAGAAGCAAGGTGCTCATCGCCGCCTTCACCAGGTCTCTGCGTGATCCGTTTGTGCACGCCCGAAATGCCTCGCTGATGGCCCTCGGCGTCACAGGGGATTGCTTCTCCGACGAGGATGTGGCTTTGAGGATAATGCCCGCGGTCTGCCCGTTGCTAATTGACAAGGAGAAGGTAATCCGTGATCAGGCGAGCAAGACGATGGACGTTTACCTGAAGCAAGTCAGGAAGGCCGCCTCCAACATGCCAGAATCCGCTCTGCCTCCCCAGGCCGCAGAAGGCGCCGGCGGGCCTCGAATGAGCACCCCTCAGCCCAACGAGGCCTCGGCATCATCCTGGGCCGGATGGGCCATCTCGTCTTTTACCAACAAAATTTCGACGGCAAACGGTGAGATGCAGACCTCCAACGGCTCAGGTGCTGCATCCCCGAATCCGGCCCCGTCGCCAGGCCCAGACGCGAAGAGGCCGACCACGTCCTCGGCCTCTGCTCTGCATCGCCAGGCGGTCAAGTCTCCCCCGCCAATGTCGCGGACGCCTTCGTCGGTCGTGGCAGACGCGTTCAATCCGGAACTTGCAGACGACGGCGGAGACGCTTGGGGCGATCTAGGAGACGACGATGGTTGGGGAGAGCCAAGCGCCAAGAGCAACTCATCGGCTAAGAAGGCAACTACCGCCAGCGCAACTCCATTCGACGACGGTGCTGAGCCAGATTTTGCCGGCTGGCTGGCCGCGCAGTCGCAAAAGAAGACTGGAGGAAGCAAGCCGCTGCCAAAGGGTCTTTCAAAGTCAACAACAGCAGCGAAGAAGCCTCTGGTGTCAAAGCTGGCTGCTAAGCCTGTGGTAGCGAAGAAGATTGACATGAAGCCAAAGGACGACGATGACGATGAAGGCTGGGGAGACGGGTGGTAGGCAGCAATCGCGGCAAGACAAGACAAATTTTGCAGCATTCATGGCGTTAAAGGGGAGTGGGATACCATAATCTTGCAAGTAGTGTTCTTGTAGCAGTAAAGCCTACCAATTGAGGATTTGTAATGCAGACGGCCGCAGCCTCATCTGTGAATACGATACAAAGGACTGTCCAGACGCCCCGCCAACCCAATCCCCGAATATCATAATGAAGAAAAGTTACAAGCCATGATTGAAAATAGCCTTTTGTAGACCAATGAACCAACCAACGCAGACATGCCCTCCCTAGTAAACCCCAAAATCGTTATCTAGCAGACTCTGAGTAGTCGTTGAGGGCGACACAGACCGCGCCTCTGTGGTGGCCATTGTACTGGCGGATGATCTGCTGGCTGTGAAGCTCCCAAAGCCGAGCATAATGGTCGGAACAGGCCGTAACCAGATAGGCTGAATCAGCGCTGAATGCGCAGTCCCAGACCCAGCGCTGGTGGCCCGTGAGGGTGGCCTCGAGCGGGAACGGCTTAGGCTCCTGGTCGGGGGCAGGCTCAAGGTCCTTGACCTCCCAGATGCGGGCGGTGTGGTCGGCGCTGCAGGTCGCGAGCTTCTTGACGTCGGGCGAGAGGAGGATGCGCGTGATGTACTCCTTGTGCGCATTGAAGTGAGTCACCGGAAGGAGCTGGGTTCGGTCGTAGGCCTGAAGCAGCTGCCATATGAATACGTTGCCCTACTGCTTGTCAGTTCTGGTGTCGCATTTGATATCTGTGGGTAATTTGGGAGGAACCTACACCATTATTCGCAGCGCAAAGTAGGGAGCCGTCGCTAGCGACCGTGACGCTCGAGACCGAGACGTCCTCCTCGGGAATCAGCTGGTGGGAGCAGTTGTTCTCCGCAAGGTCCCAGACGCGAACACTGCCCTGGCGATCGCAACTGATGATTTCGCCCTGGTTAGGATGGATCACAACGTCATTGGCGGGACAGCCGTGGTTATAGGAGCGCTGGACCTGGCCACTGCGTGTCTCCCAGATCTTGACGGTGCCATCCTCGGAGCTAGTCACCATCCACTTGCCCTCGCAGTGGAAGGCGACGCCGGTGATATTGCCAGTGTGACCCTCGAAGGTAAGCAGCGGGTTCGGGTTCGTCGACTTGATATCGTAGAGCTTGACCGTGTGATGGCCTGCGGCGGCGAGGAAGCGCTTGTCGGGGGAGATGCAGAGGCGGTTGACCTGAGAATCTGGGTGCTGAATCGTACGAGAGCAAATGCCCGAGAGGGCCTCCCAGAACCTGGATTCCGAGGAGCGTCAGTCAAAGACACCCAATTATTCAGCGATCGGGGTCGGGTTTTCAATCGTTTTGTACCTGATGGTGTGGTCGTAACCCGCTTAGACAAGGTTAGCGACCGATCCCAATGCCTTGTTGACGGAGACTAAGAACCAAAGGTCTTTCAAGGCTCAAGAGCACTCACCTGTGCAAAGAATCACAGACATGGTTGCTGTGGTGAAGCCTTTGGCCTCAGTTATCGCATGTTATGATGTATTTGTGTAAGGAAGATGTTGATCGAATGTTGAGGAAGGCGCATCCAAAAATCGGGAGGTGTATTTGCGCGCGCAGAGTCGCCAGTGGAAGGATGCAGCCCCTCCACGATGTAGTCGGCTGGCTTGGACTCTCAACTGGAGCTTCGGCTCACATTCCTAACAATGCGGCCCCACTACAGGTCCGGGGACACCTGGGGTCTCACCGAGGTGTGGCTGGTGGCGGGATTACTTCGGAATTTGGCACTCGGAATTCCACTCACTAGGTATGTGCGAGGGAAGGCATGCTTCTGACATTCATCTTCACCCAGCTTCGTTATCTTCGCGGTTAGTAAGGCACCTCAGAGGCAACATTGAGTACCTTACTGTATGAATTGGATCAAATCAAAAGATATTCTGAGAGTCCGATTTGATGACCATCGTACTTCCGTCAGTCCAAGACTGATAGTTTCTGTTGGTGGCATAGCCTTCTCTCTTGTCATTCAATTATCTATCCCGACTTTCCTAATCTTCTCAAGTGTAACTCCGTCTCTATCGCACGCTTTTCTAAAGTATTCATTCTTGCTCCACACATCGACGAGGTCACCATAAGCCTGCATCCTGCCCTGGTCAAGGACGAGCACTCGATCAAACAGCATGGCAGCCTCCATGCGATGCGTGACCGCCACCATGGTGCTGCCCCTCAGTCTCTCTTTTACCATCTTGGTAACTCCAACGTCCGCTTGGACGCTTAAGCCTCCCAGCGTTTCGTCCAGCACACATACCCGTGGTTTCTGGAGTATCATGGATGCCAAGGCAGCCAGCTGTGCTCTCCCTGTCCCTTGTGCCACCTGCTCGTCAATAAGTTTGTCGAGGACGAGAGGTGCCTGACTATGCAGTCCGGCTAACCTGTCCAAGTTCGAGAGTAGACGAATGATATCGTCACGAGAATGGCTGCTTTTGGGATCGACAACTTCGCGGACAGTACTATTGGGGAATGAGGCGGCATCGTGAGGGACTGCAACGAGATGGGACCGGAGGACATGCAGCGGAATGTCCACCATCGGTATGCTATCCAGGGCGATGGTGCCCATCGCGGGATCGAGTAAGCGGAGGAGTAGGGCGACTAGAGTCGATTTGCCTCCCCCTGTAGGGCCTACAACCGCGACATGCGTACCGCCTTGGATGGCGAATGACATTTGCTGTAGCGCAGAGGATGTCTCCTGGTCACGCTCTTGACTGTGAGACACTCACGTTCCGAACGGCTATCTCCCCAGTGTTCGGCCACGATTGCTCAAGAGAAAAGCGGTACCCCAAGGCACGCCCCGTCTCACCCTCACGAGGTAGACTGGTCGCATAAGATGCCAGACGGTCAACTACGACCATCGACTGAAGCGCGCTCGTAGAGAACCTCATGCCTTGTCGCAGGGATGCCGGAAGTACCAAAGCCTGACTCATTATCAGGCCAATGATGGAAGGTGACAGTGAAGCTGAGGAAGCCACGACAAGCAGACCCGTGAGCCCAATAGTACTGGCAACAACAGCGTCAAGTCCAGCATTTATACGACAGCAATAGCCCGTTTCGGGAAGCTTTGCACAACTACAGCCAACTCGGTGAATCTCTAGGCTTCTCTGGAGTCTTGAGATACCTCATTAGCCCTAATACAGCGGTATTATCGCCAAGCACCGTGTTAGAGTAGGTTGCACTCATCGTATTTGAGCTTGCTCTCAGCAAGATGTGGAAGACTTGGGGCGTTGAGCCCGCGACTGTACTTGGCCATATTCTCGGAGAGTACGCGGCTCTCCATTTATGCGGCGTTCTTTCTGCTGCAGATGCTATTTGGCTCGTAGGCAAGCGTGCAGGCCCAGGCGAAAGTCTGGGCTTAGAGTCCTTCGGGTTGAGGTCACTACACCTGATGGCGGCCACCACGATAGATAGTGACGCCACCAACAGCCCATTCCAGACTCTTGAAACCACCTTGGAAAAGTTGAACGTGGTCCCGGAATACGCTGTTGCTTTCTACGGCGGCGAACGTCAGACTCATCACGCAAGTTGCATTTTGCGAGTGACAGAGGACTCGAGCGGCATCAGAGGCGAGCACACGGCTCGCTCTCTCATTAGGTCCGTCTCTCGTATCAGCCAGCTACGTAGCAACGCCGCCGCAAACCACTTCAACGGGCCGATGATCTACAAGATGTGGACGTCCGTTATGCAGTACTCGTCAGAGTATCATGTTCTTCAGAACCTCACTCTAGCACGTCTCGGTTATGAAGCTTGCGCGAAGCTTCAAACAGCATCAAGAGCGAAAGTCGGAAATCGAGAGTATGCGATTGACCCGGTCTGGCTGGATGGTGCAATGCAGGCCGCTGGTTTCACAGTGAACATGAATGTCACTGCTGATCCCGGAGCAATATATGTCCTCACCGAATGTGCGGCTATCGACTTTTGGGAGCGTCCTCGCAGCAACAGCATGTACGACTGTTACGCTCACGGAGAAACAGATGGATCGGGCGACGTCATTATGGACGTTACGATATTTGACGAGGAGAATGATATGTGCCCCGTGGCCGCTATCAGCGGCATGCGATTTCACAAATTGAAACAACGACCAGAAACCAAAAGTAAAAGTGATAAAGGCTACGAGGACGCTACAGCACGGATGGAAGAGAGTGATCCCAGAAACCAGGCCATCTCACCTACGCCACGATCGTCGAAAGCAAACCACTATTCTCCTCCAAGGAGCATGCTCCTCGATAAGCACGAGGTAACTATTAAGACGCGCCCAGCAAGCTTGACAAGCAAACTCATCTCAATACTGGCCAAAGAGACGCATGCAGACCCTGATAAGATTGGTCAGGACACCGCACTGGCTGATTTGGGTGTCGACTCCTTGGTGGCTCCTACAATACCAGACACCATTCGAGCCAAGCTAGGCGTCGAGGTTCCGTTGATGGCTTAATTAGAAGCGCAGACTGTGAGCGAAGTTGCCTCACTTTGCTTAGAGATTAATCTCGCAAATGTCGAACCCAGACGCGTCGAAGCTGCTGCTGAGAAGCGCAGCATCACAACGGCAAACATCGCTCTGGGACCGGACACGACACCTCAGTCCGTGAGTGCTGAGCTTCCGAGCAGATTTGTTCTCTTGCAAGGTTCTATTCGTTGCACACACAACTTGTTTCTCCTCCCAGATGCCTCCGGAAGCAGCTCCGTGTACGCAGGGCTTCCGCCGAATCTGTCTATACAGACCGACACGAGAATATACGCCCTCGAGTCACCATTCCACGGCATGAATGTCATCCTCAATCTCTCTATGGACATGTACTGTTCACTCTTCGTCGAGGCAATTCTTCGTATCCAACCGACGGGAACATATATGCTCGGTGGCTGGTCGATTGGAGGGCGTCTTGCATACGAGTGTGCCAGACAGATCATACAATTGGGACACGCAGTCTCTGCAATTCTCGTGATAGAGTCTTACGCACATCTGACTCCCAATTTGTGTTCAGGCCCTGAACCGATCTCGGGTGAGCATCTCGAGGCAACGGGGTTCTTTGAATGGCCTCGAGGTCATGTGTCGTCGACCATGGCTGAGTGGCAGAAAACCCATATGCTGCATCTCATTATCATGAATAGCTCCTACGAACTTCCACCGTTGTACATGAATGAGGAGAAGAACATGGCGACATTGCAAGTGGTCTGGTCGTCAAATGGCGACTCTTCGCTGTTCCCGACCAAGATTCTGCGAAAAGCGCAGGAATTCAGCAACGGTTCACTCAATGATGCTATCAACGGCGATCATGGAGCTTGGCTGAAGGAGCCACGCCCGGAAAGAAACATCTACAGCCCGGCTCACGGAAGAATGGCGAGAGTTAGCAGGGCCACGTGAGAGGCAGCACGTTGTTGAGGGGGGACACTTCGACATCATGATCCCTAGAGTGAATGAGGATTTGGCACATGTCATTACAGAAGCCTTAGAATGGTTCTGCGAATCCTGGCTGTAGGAAATGAAAGGAGAGGATCTGGGTCTGTCGAGCTCGACAACTCATAGATTTAGACACGATAGCTTTTGTTTACTTCATGGAATAGCTGTGTTGTCGGTAGTTCGTTACTTTGAAGATACATGTATCCGTAATTTCTGTTGTGCTCTTGGTATTTATCTTGAATGGCTTCTTCGCCGAACGGAGTCAATGACAGAGCGAGAGAGATGGATAGAGAAGAGGACCGGGGGGCTAGGGGCGTGGATTACCTTCAACACACACCCTCATTCATATCTCCCACCCGGAATCCTGGACAAGTAATTGCGAGTCAGCTCAGTCTGTGCCGATTTAGGTTTATACCCATGCTATAATGGAAACCTTGTCCACGAGCCCCGGTACATGACAGCTGGCTCACTTATAAAGACTCTCAAGTGAGAAGCAAGACCTCGGCCGAGATGAGAGGCTTTATAAGATATTGCAAGAACGAAATCATGGCACACGGCAGTGAATACACCGGAGAAAAGTCATCATCGAAAATGGAAATGTCAGAAACGTCTCGCCTCATTGACTTCGTCACCAAGACGAGAACGCGGCCCATGAAGCTGGTGTTGCTCGGACTGCCGCGGACGGCGACAGAATGCAAGTCCATCCCATCAAAAACACGTTCATCCCATTTCGCGACATCCTCAACTTTCCCAACCCTAAATCATGATATCTCACTAACATCAACCCCACAGCACTAAACAGTGCCCTCGAACAACTCGGCTTCAAAGTACTCTCCTTCCAAGCCATGTGGCCAACCTGGCAAGACTCAATCCCCCTCTGGACAGAAGCCATCGAAGCAAAGTACCACAACCGCTGCAAGCCCTACGGCCGCGCGGAATTCGACAAGCTCCTAGGCGACTACGACGTCGTCAAGTGCCCGCACGCCCTCCTCTTCGCAGAGGACCTCGCCGCCGCCTACCCAGAAGCCCGCATCATCGTCTCCAAGCGCGACTACGAGCCCTGGCGCGCGTCCATGGAGAAGACGGTCTTCAAACTGCGCCGGTCCCTCGTTTTCCGCCTGCTGCACCCGCTCGACGCCTTCCGCGCCGCGTGGTGGCCTTTCTTGCGGCTCATCATGGACACGGCGTACGGCGGGTGGGCCGAGGCCGTGCCGAGGCGGAAGCCTTTTGACGAGCATCATGCCGGTATTGAAGCTATCACGCGTGAGACGCCCGAAAGGATGCTCGTCTTCTCCGGGCCCAAGGACGGTTGGGTCCCGTTGTGTGAGTTTCTAGGTTTACCGGTGCCGGAGACGCCCTACCCGTGGACGAACTCGGGAGCAGACTTTTTTGAAAAGCAGGGTCACCGTGCGGGCGAGAGGCTATTGCTGGGCAAGCTGGCTGAGAGAGTGGCGGTCGTGGCAGGGGTTGGATTGAGCGTGTATTGGTTCCTGCGACGCCCATAGATTCCAATATTAGACGTTGACTTATTCTTCTTTTCAACTTACTGCGGCTACCTACTTCATGCTCGCACTCGTCCCTTCTCACATCATGATCTATCCTCAGCACCCGAGCCGGGTTCTCGTCTTGGTACGTAGTACCCGAGAAACCGACTTCTATTGTAGCGGACCTGTGACTGAATGGCTTCGGGACGCAGGGTAGTTCCAAGGTCCTCCGCTCAGTTTCTTTGAAGACAAAGTGAGTCGATCCTCTCAAACGGTGAAACAGTCGTACTTGCAAAAGGAGCCACGTGGTAGCGCGTTATTCGAAACGTAGATATTTCCTCACCGTCATCTACATCCTTAGCATGGTTATTTCAATTCCGAGATACGCAGCTCACCGCAGACTCGGGCCTCCAGGATGCCAATATGACTGCACCAACCTTGCAGATCCGGTCGGTGTATCAGACAGAACCAAAGGAGCGGTAATACATCAGTGCCAATCAGTCGCGAGACCAACGAATCTGTACGACTCGGAACTCTCCTGAAGTGGCGACTATTCTCTCTTGGTTTTCATTTGGCCGTAGTTACGACTTCAGATGTGACCATCAGTGTGGCTATGCCAATGCTTGGTTGACCATGGCCATCTCTCGAGTCTCGACCATCCTATCAAAACTCCTTGTCGACTTTGTGCTGTGCCCCTACTTGTAACAGGGTACTTGGCTGGCTCAGGCCTCCAGGATGAGTGCGTTCCTGGCATACTGTGCCCTTTCACCTGCTGTAGCTGACGCCTAGCTTACTTGTCATTGTCGCAGAGTAGACGAGATATTCGCCCTCCTGCTCCCAAGAAATGGCCGGCGATGAGTTTCGAAGTCGCACGAACTACAATACACAGGCACAACCGCGGTAGCTGGGCAGGAAGACGAGCAAGGACCAGCAACGAATGAATCAATATTGTTGTACGGTGTACTTTCTCTCGTGAAGCACAGCAGTAAAGTAAGAAGGAAACGGGCATGGGTATGAAGTATCCCATAAGGCGGCGATGAGGGTGACAGTGCACTGCCGGCGTTTCTGTGCAGTTGACAGCCGGAAAGTAGATGAGCCCATAGGCTGAGGTTGAGACAACGTCCGTTATACTTTGCCGCTTGGTTGATCCGGTCCTATCGCGTCTTCAGAGCCCGTAGACTGGGCTGAATCATGCTGTGAATATATTGGAGGCGCGCATACGCCTAGCGGAAGAAAGTCGTTGGTTGTCTCGTTCGCAGTGAGACAGTGTCGGGGGCCTCGGGGAAAAGGGATATTTTCCTTCCTTTTCCGTTTTCTTGACTCCAAAGACCTGCAGGAGGCTTCGCAATTGGAGCTCAATTTATGGCTAGTCTTTGCAGACTTACACTGTCTATCATCGTCTCTTTACTATCTCTCTGTTCCGATCTTTCTCTCTGCGTCTGTCTCTCGTTAATGCATGGGCCAAGGACCAAAAAGGACCGCGGTGACTGGGGTCCTGTTGGTTCTCTCGCTCACCGAGATGAGATGTTTGCCTGCAGTGAGCGACGCCACCACGGGTAAGGACCGTGAACGAGAGAGGGGTCGTTGGGATGAGGCCTGTTGAAAAAACATCGTGAGTGATGAGGTTTCCGCGAAACGTCTCAGGGAGGGGAGGGGCAGGAAGAAAACGTAAGATAGGACAGCAGGGTAATCACGCGGCAAGAGTCATATGTGCAGGTAATGTCCATTTGTCATCTAGGATCTCCAGATAAAGAAGTGTCGAGGAAGACATGCAAGGTGATCATCCGAAGACGCGCCTGCGATGTAACGAGAGAAGAAGAGAAATCAACAACATGCAGCTTTCCTTGACCAGACTGAACTGACACCGTATCAACGACAACTTCCACGATAATTGTCGTTAGTTACATGGCTACCCTTCGGCATTCGAGTTTTGGACGAGCCGTCACAGAGAGTACAAGGAGGTCAGATGACCCTTTTTGGCGATCGCGTCCAGTGCTGCTGGTCGAGGGAAAGGATGGGTGGCACAAGCAGGGAATCGGCCGAGGATATGAACGGGTGAGTCGGGGCTATCAGGCCTTGAATAGAAGTGCCAGGGTTCTGCTGTAGTTTCTCGGTGCTCATACTTCTTTGACGCTCGCTTATTGATGATCAATGTTGGCATGTTAAGATGCCCAACGTACTTGGGTAGTTTGAGATTCTGTATCTGTCGGCGAGACCTCGACAACTTTCTACGTAGTGAATGAAGCATTATGCCGAGGTGTATGGGACGTTACAACACCCCAAGATTCGATTGCGGGAGGCTAACATCGTGAGTCTGGAATCTATGTTGTGTGTTGGCGTTTAGCGGGCATGCCACTTCGTCCTGAAGAATTCGCGTTACGCAGACTTAAGCTCGGATATAATGGGAGGAAGAGAATGCGGGAGCATGGGTGCATCGTGCCCGACATGGGGTTGTCCTGGCTTTCGTCGCGCATGGGCCGTGCCGGAGGGTGTCGCTTGACTATACAACGAGACAAGTGATGAGAGGAGGAATCTCCGAGTAGATGTGGTGATTTGGAAGGTCCCACGGAAATCCTGTATACGCGGTCTGACGATGAAGCCGTCATTGGTCGCACTATCAGGGGCGAGTAGAAAAGTCGGAGACACCAAGGGAAATGACATTTCGCAAACGCATGATGGCCGGCGTAGCGTGGACGGTTTGAGTTGAACACCGCCTTATTCTTCTCCTCTCGGCTGGAAAGTCTCATGGAAACCTTTGCATGGCTTTGGTTCATCTTTCTGCAACTTTCCAAGGCCCCCTCGAGGTGCCGATGTGCATCTGTGTGGGAGGATTGACATGGGTTGACGCGGGTAGCCGCAGCGTCGGTCGAGGTCGGAGACGTGATTGCTGGGACAGCTGGCAGCCCGGGAGGAATCAAATCAGAGTCCGAGGCAGGTGAAGCAGAATAGAGAAAGAGATGCGCATGTTGTTCTTTGGGAACAATGATTCGGGCTTTATCTCAAAGACGATAATCTGGAGATCGTGATCAGCTAGACGTAACTAGAGTAGAGATCGTGGGGGAGCAAGATCGGTCAAAGGCTCGACACAGGGAACGGGGGCGCCGGGGAACACATGAGGCTGCTCATACCACGGCGTCGGCGAGGTTGGTAGTTCCAGGACATGTAAGCCCTGTAATTCTATGCGGCTGACGTCAATATCAGATCCAACATCTTGCCGAGACAAATTGCCCCCAAAGACGGCTCGAAGAATATGCAAAGCTACTTACCCAAAGGGGACAGAACAAGGCGACATATGAAGTATCACCCACCACTGCCTCCTTATTCGCTAGTTCGCGGCATGAAACGAGGCAACCATGAAAGTAGGAGCCGGGCAAGGCATGGGTCACCAGACTCAGCCAGCTGTTTCCTCTGGTGATGTCTTGGCCGGCGTTGAAGGTCCGGGAGACGATAATGCTCTCCAGACCGGCTGCTGGTCGAAGGCGGTGAGGCAAACTGACACACGAGAAGGATCCGGTCTCGAAGGATCTTCGTGGGTGCGATAACTTTCATGGTGTTGATGGGAAGTTGGTCCTCCAAGTGTCGTGATGGGAAAAGTATAAAGACGGAGCAACTCCCACCTTCATCGGACTCTCTTTCCATTTGTCTCTCGAACAGCCTGCGACACACCTTGTCCTCTCTCACGATCTTCATCTACAGCAAAATACTCATTGAATCTGGGAGCGATACCTAAGACCTTCTTCTATCTGCAACATTATCAAACTCTATTGAACCATCATGAATCGCGGAAACACCAACTCATCATCTGCTATGGCGAACAATGAGAATGAAACCTGCGGCTGCATCGATGACGGGTACTCTGGCAGGTGGGACTTCAGAACCTGCACTCATTGTGGCGGGCACGAAAGGCAAGGAATTCTCCAACCCAGAGTTAGCAGGACTTTGCATTGACGCATGCTACGTAGAAACCCTTGCAGAACCTGCGACTCCCAAGGTGTAGTCAGAGTCCCTTGCCCTCACGGGGCTGCTGGCCAAGCCCAGGCTCTAAGCTCTCAGCCCGTGGCCTCGGACTCGAACAACAAACCGGGACCCAGGGGACCTACGGGACCGACAGGCCCGGGTCAAGGCGTTGCCGGTGCCGGCTGCCACTGAACCACGGCAGCCAACGCCATCATCTGGCTTCCTGAGGGAAACTTCGCGGAATCCATGTAAATGTTACTTTAACCCTGAAAGTCATATGTTCTAGAGGGCAGGGTGGTCTCGTAAGGGACCAAGCTAGTGTGTTTGTCTGGAGGAATAGAACGGTTGTTTTCTCTACAAGTTTGATTTGGGCTCGGGCTTGGTATAGGGCGTTGGTGTTATGGATGGACGGCTCATCCCGTTCCACGACGTTGGACACCGCGTGCGTCGGGAGTCTAGGGAATAAGTAGCATGATAGCCCAGTGAACGTCTGAAATAATCGTATTTCAAAATGGACTGAGGAATAGAGGAACTTTAAAGGGAATACGATTTATCTTCCAAGACTGTTGATAACCCTTATCATTTATCGAGTGTGTCTTGGCAGGCTAGCAACTTGATCTCTAGGCTGCTATAGCTGAAGGGCGACATGGATTGGACGGTTGGTTCCGAGCCGAACCTGCGTTGGCAACAGTAGTTGCCGGATCCTCCCCTAACCGTGTTCCCTTCGCTTGTCCAGAGGAACGGAACCACTCAAGTACGTCGGTCGTGGCTGCAAGTCGACGATGGAACGCAGAGGGAGGGATCCCGCTCAACCCTACGAGGTAGCGTGGCATCAGCCGGCTGTGTACCGCCGCGGGAGATTACCCGGACGTTGCTACTGGATCGATATCGAAGGCCTGTGATCACGCGAAGGAGTCACCCTCGACAAGATTCTATCCGGTCATCGGTTACGGACAAGTAAGCGCCTTGAATGGAAATCGTACCACCCCCTTCTCTCCCAACAGGAAGCTGAGAATTCCCTCCGCGCGTCGGACAGACGCGTAGCAGAATTCTTAGCCTTGTTCTGTATAATAGCGAAAGAAAGCGAGCATCTATACGTACTTTAGGTGCTCAGGCTGAGTTGCACAACGGCAGTACCTTGCCCTGGCACGAATCAGGCGCCTTCTGAGTAGACCACTCTGTTGTTCTGAACCTCGGTGGCCTAGTGAGTAGGGCTACTTACGCTATCATTGACTTCGATCTACTTACAAACCAGAGCCGTCATTAAAAAGAGTCCCGCGGAAAGATCCGAACCACCCACGAGAACAATATCCGGCTTCCCCTATAAGTCACGTTGGACGGCGAAGAAACCCCTCACAGCAAAAAATGCGAAGCGAAGCCCACTAACCCATACCTCACGTATGCTACGCTATTAAATGCCCATACGAACGGATACGCTGCGCCCATACCGCCATATACTGCACGGTAGATACACTGTTGACGTCTAGGTAGGAAGTCACGCTTCGCTTTGATCATGACTACTTATCTTCGTACTAAGTTGGAAGCGGCTGTCCAAGGGCTTCGGCAGTCTTACTAGTCCACAGTCAATTAAGCCAGACAGTACAATCAAATTAAATGGCCTTACAAGGATATGCACACACATTAGATACGTATATGCTAGTATACACCATTAAATAGTAATTACGTACAGAGATAACTATTTGTAAAGGGTGAGCTTTTTCACGCACTTACGTGCCTAGAATAATAAGAAGAACCAATACAGACAGACACATTCACCCATATTTGAGGCAAACGCAGACTTCAAGAGATATCCAAGGCTCTTGAACAAGTCAAGTTGGCCAAAAAAAACCAAAAAAAGAATGGACCAGCCGAGATTTGAAGGCCAGAGTCCTGGAAGGAACAGGAGCATCACTGTCCCAGCCAGCACTTCGTGACCCCTCGGCCATGTGGCCCGGTGCTTGTTGTTGAAGACTGAGCATGATTCACTCCTTATATCGGTCGCGGGCGGTGAATGGCGTAGCTCTCTCTACCTGAGGCATCCCGAGTGGCTGAGATGGATCGCCAGCTTATCATCCCTGAAAAGTGATGGCTTCCCAGACGCTCTGTGGCCTCTGGGCAATAGATCCTCCCATATTTTCGACCAGAAAGGAAACAATATATTACCTCCGGCGGAGGGTATCTCTAGCGGCTTGAATTCCGTTTGTTAATTATAGTATTACGTGGACTGGCTTTCCGGCATCTCAGGATGAAATGGTAGAAGATAAGAGTTATCGAATTTTGAAAAGAAAAAGTCCGAGATACGTTATGGATCATGTCATAATGAAGAGTAGTTCATTGCCTAAGCGCACCTCAGCCTGCCATTTACTAAAGCGATAAGTGTGATAAGAAAGAGCCATTGTAGAAATAGAGAAGTGAATAACTAGCGGCCTAGTAATGTCATAAACCTCCATGTGAGAAAACCTGCCCTGCCAGTCCTGATCAAGTTGTCATCTCCGGCCATCTGAACCGAAGCATCATAAAATTTGAATCATTCCACCCCGCCGCTTCCTTATTCCCAATTCCAGACCTCTGAAGCTCGCAACGCCGTGACTAATAGTCAGTCTCGGGTAGACACATTTGGTTAAGCCCGTTCCGATCCAGTTTCGTTCCAAGAAATCAAACCAAGCCATTACCTTGAAGATGAAGGACATCTGCTTTCAGTCATCAAAGAGCAGGGGCGGTTGCGGCAAGTGCTGTTACGACACCTGCCGCAGTCAAAACGCCGCCGCCGAAGAAGTACCCAGCCTTGCTCAAGAAGCTTCGCAGACGCTTAGGGGGAGGAGGTGCTCCCAAGGTGGGCTCTGCAGCAACGGGAACAGTCGTGAGTTGCTCGGCAGTTGTTTCCACCCCGGTTACCATGTTGTTCATAGCCGCCTCGATGAACTCCTCATGAGGCGTGAGAGTCGATATCTCATTTGCTTTGCGCTTTGGAGACGTCACTGCCTGTGGTGTATCCTCAGGCTCGGTAGGGGCGGTCAGTGAAGAGCCCAGCTTGCTTTGCTGGAACTGATAAGCGCTCGTCATGTCAAGCTCAGGAGCTTCTGTTGCGGTTGTGACGGAGAAGATTTGAGGACTGTTGAGGAACTTCTCTCCAGAACTAGACCAGGCCGACTCGGCAATTTTGGCCGACTTGGGGGTTTCGTTCACCGGCTCTGGCACGGGTGCTGCATCGAACACAACATTGTACGGGAGTTTTGAAGTAGATGGCTCGGCAGAAATCGCAGGCGGTTCGGGGACCTGGTTGCGAGGTTGGACCGGGATCATGTCATGGTCTTGCTCGTGGCGACGCATGGTTGCCTTGTTGGCCTCCCTTGCCGCGAAGAACTCGGTCTTGCCAGTCGTCTCTCCAAGGGCTTCAGCAGAGGGACCATCATTCTGGGAGAACGCCAGAGACTCCGTGGCAGCGACGCCCCTCTTGGGAATGCTCAGGGCCCGCTCCCATGAGCAATGAAGTGGTGCCAAACCCTCGCATTGAATGAGGTCTGCCGGTGCAGACATGTGTAGTTGCTGGGGTTTCAGGCTGGCTACGAAGGGGTTCTCATTCTCGACATGCGTGTCTGTTGGATTCAAAATTGATGGCAGTCTAAAATCGCTATGTCGTCCTTGATCTTCCAACCCCTCGTAAGGTATGATAGAAGAGAGTGATGGCATAGGCGCGGGGAAGAACTGGCGACCAGTATCGGGCTGGGGGTAGTAGTTCGTGTCTGACATGTTGAGCATTTGTTGCGATTGCGTAAAGGCAAGAGAGGGGCCCTGGGTTTCCCAGGCGGTTGCCATGTCCCTGTCGGGTTGAGAACCATAGTTGTCATCGTCCATCTGGCTGTCTTCAGGCTCGTCGTAGCTCGGAGCTTCGATCAAGAGCTCGTCCTCGCTCTCACTTTCACTGTTGCTCTCGTATTCGGCATCCAGATCATCTTCAGCGGCACTCCGGTCCGACATTTCGGAATCACTCAGGCAAATGTCATCATCGTAAGAGTCGGGCATCTCTGAGGGTTCTTCATCGGGATAACTTGCCGACTCGTCGTCGTAGGAGTCATCGTAGGAGTCATCCGATTCGGAGTCCGAGGCGAAGACAAGAGGAAGCTTCGAGTCCATTCTATGACTGGAAGGCATATCCTCGTCTTCTTCGTCTTCGTCATGCGGAGCGTCAAGCTCAAGCGTCACCTCCTGATCTTGCATGACCTTGGGAAGGGGTTCGGCGAGCTCATTTGTGTCCTTCGGGATATCCTCGTCGATGACAATTGGGGTCTCAGCCTGTGCACCTCCGCGAGATTCGTGAACAGGAGAGTCGACGGTGAGATCGATAGAGCTATGAGGAGGCAGGAAGCTGGGGAAGGAACCGCCCCGGCCTGCAGTCAATTTAGGCATCTCTATCTTGCGAATCTTCTCAACGGTGGCGCGGATATCGTCCATGGTAGACATATCTTCATCACTACTTTCCGAGTCGGAGTCATCGGGGACTGAGAAGGAGGGGCGGCCGTTGAGTTGACCGGAAGCTTTGGCCTTGGCCAGGTGATCGAATTCCCAGTCTACCTGGATGGTGCAAGGCGGAAAGAGGTCGTTGGATCGTTGAATGTCGATGCCAAATTTGAGAACATCACCCCGGGTCAGCTCCTTCGCGGCATGTAGAGGCAGCTTTAGAGAGTTGTGATAGGTTCCGTGAAGTGAGCCGATGTCTTTGACGAAAAGCTTCTGTTCGTTTTATTAGCAGTCAGCGTAAGGTAATGAAGGCCAGTTAAAATAGACCACGCACCTTGTGGTACCAATCGACGGTGATTTTGGCATGCTCGCGACTCATGACCGGGCTGTCAAAATAGCAATTATCGGCTTTGGCCTCGAGGTTGCTAAACCGTTTGCTGGTACGGCCGATTTGCACGACGCTTGGGTTCTTTTGCTCAAGTGTGATGCGTCGTTCGGGATATTGGAAATCGAGGTTGGGATGTTGAACCGAAACGGTCAGGAGCACTAGAGAATGAGTTAGTTAGGCTTATCATGGAGAGGGGGACGCGAGGCAGGAGTGTCAAGCTTACCGTCCTCTGCCTGGGGTTTAGCGCCCGTCGCCATCTTGATGCCTTCTCCACCGTATCGTGGTCTGGCGAGAGTGGGTTGGAGAGAATGACGAGAGCAACGAGGCTCTCGGACTGACTGGCTGGCCAAGTCAGCGGGCGTTGGGAAGCTTTGTGTCGGTATCAGCGTCTGCCGTCCGAATACGACCGAGCTCAGGTCGATCGAGGTTGGGACGAGGGGACTTGTTGGTATCGAAGGTGGGAATCTGTCTTCGAAGCCCAAGATGTTGCGGTGTATGAGGGAAAAAGTCGCTCAAAGTAGACCGCAGTTCTTCACGGGCTGAAGTTAATGAACGGGCATGGAGAAGGCGGGAGGGAGGCAGAAAGGTAAGGCAGGTGCGATACAGTGTAAGTTGGAGGTCGAGGTCGCCGAGGTGGGTGAAGTGGGGCAGGAATCCGGAGGTGGCACCGTGCTGTCACTGTTCGGTACCTATCAGGCAGTCGCGGCAGTGCAGGCGGCGATAACGCCTTATCGCACTTGGCTTGATGCGCGGAAGGGGCAGGTTGCAGGGGAGTATCGGGGGGCGGGGGGGTCTTGGGCAGG
>JFFI01001578.1:40667-51314 GCA_001563125.1 Colletotrichum salicis
TTTTCTTTTTTCTTTTTCTTTT
Source organism: Colletotrichum salicis (assembly GCA_001563125.1). Classification (NCBI taxonomy): domain Eukaryota; kingdom Fungi; phylum Ascomycota; class Sordariomycetes; order Glomerellales; family Glomerellaceae; genus Colletotrichum; species Colletotrichum salicis. The sequence goes on from JFFI01001578.1 coordinate 40,690, forward strand.
TTTGCTGTGGGGGCCCGGTTTCCAGGGGATCCCGTTTAGTGGACGAGGTGACAGAAAGTGGGAAAAGCCCGTCCCGATGGCGTCTGGCGTCTAAATTGCATTTTGCGAAAATGATCGGAGGGAGACGAAGAGAGGGGGGGCTGGGAGAGGGAAGAAATGCTTGGTCAACCTTGTTTCGTACGGAAGGGATACGGGTACCTTGAAGAGAAAGAGGGCAAAGTTGTGGTTCTTTGTGGCAATGAACGATTGTGTGATTATCTACTCCGTATCTACGGAGTATCTATATTGGTCGAGGGGCTGGGAGAGTGACTGGGGGTTGAGAGTGTTTCGGAGCGATAGACAAGGTTATGAGAAAGGCATCGAGATATCGAAGCAACCCCGGTACCTTATGATGGATATCTGAACATACCTTAGTGAATAGGTACTATATCGAGATACCTGTACCAGTATGAATACTCCGTAGGTAGTCAATAAAGACAACGTCCACTGGCCAGGGTACCTATTGAACCGTTTTGGAGACGCGGGGTCAAGGTTCCAACGCTGAGCAAACGGCTGCACGGGACGACATAACGGCGGTGAGGAATCGGACCTCGAACAATGCTGCGTTTGACCGAGTTCAAACAACTAAAAGAGTACCTTGGCCATACGGAGTAGACGTGACATGGGGGGCCAAAGATGTGTGGTGCAATCTATCCTGCTGAGTGGTTCCAGGCCCGTTGCAACAACTACCCTGAGAAGGACTGCACATGAGGGCAACGGTAACAGACTTGACACACTCAGCTAGTAGTGACCTTCACTCAATGAGTAGGTACTGTGAAGGAGGTATGGGAGGATGTAAGGCACCTTGGGTTACCTCTAACAACTTGAGAAGTTGAGAAGCGTGCAGGACGCTCTGCAGGCCTGCAGGGACCCGATTTCCCACACGCCCCAGGCCTGCGGCGGCGATTGGCCCATCGCCGCATGCCTCTGGTGCCTCTTAAGCTCCTTTCGGGAAGCGAGCGAGGGACAACTCATCAACCATCTCCACCCTGTCACGGCATCACACTTGGGGTAAATGGACCAATCTTTTGTGTTTTTCCTCAATTTTGATGCTTTCTCTTGACTCTCACGTCAACTCCCAGACATCCGTGGACTTATCGTGGCGGTTGAGACGAGTGAGGGTAGGTATGTGTGTGTGTGTGTGTGTGTGTGTGTGTGTATGCGGAACGGGTTGGCACTTTGGGTTGCTTGGTCGCACCGCTCATCTGGCGACTTTGCGCCCTGCTTGCCATCTGCTGGTGCTCGTTGCTGCTTCGTCGGCCTCCAATAAGACCTAGCAGTCTGCTCCGTAGGTACCTTAAGTACGAAGAGGTTGTGTTAGCTGTTGCTGTCCCTTGTCCAGTCTTCCCAGCCCAAAGACCCAAAACCCGGCCCAGCCCAGCCCAGCCGCTCCCACGCTCACGTTGCCGTCATCCTCGGTGCTACTTGTGTACATCAGTTTTCGACCAACAAGTTATGTATCCTGCTTGTACCTGATTAACACAACAGGTGCAGCAGATCACTGAGGTCAGCTTGGACGGGAAGGACATCCCAGGCACATCCCAAGTCCACAGCAGAGCCCGACCGCACTTCCCTGTCGGTTTGGGCTGGCCTGTGTGCCTGTCTGTTGTCACTTGTGTGCTTCTCTGTGTGTGCTTCTTTCCAGGTCTGTCAGTCTACTTGGCCTGCCTGCATCATCCAAGATTGTCGCCTGTCCATCGCCTGTCGCCTCTATCTGCTTACCCCCCCTCCCCCCGGCTTGTCTCTTTCCAAGCTCAAGATACCTTACCTGCTGCCCTCTTACCTTTGCTCAGCTATTATCGATCCCGCCCGTTTGCTATATTCGACATTGCTTTCGATATTATTCTTTTCGCTGGCACCCGATATCATTCACTACTCGTACCTTGCCTCGAACCAACACACCTTTGTTTCGTTCCGTTTCGCCGGTACTTGTTTCTCCTCTGCGAACGCCAAAAGCGTAGGGACTTGGTGAACGACAAAAAAGACGACGACGGCGCTACACACGGATAGAACTTAAGGCCAAAGACAAATCGGTAGCCCCCTGGAAGCTTACCTGCCTCTCTTGTTCAGCTCCCAAGAAAGATCCGCAAACTGGGGCAAAAACATCGCCGGGGAAAAAAACAACACCCAAGCAACGGCCTGACCCCCCAGCCACCCCAGTTTGCGAACCTCACACCTTCGCCTCACCCCTCCACTCTCTCACCACTTGGCCTTCCCTCCTTTGCGCCATCCAAATCTGAGCTCCTTCTCGCCATTCAGCTGTCCCTCAACGTTAATCCGAAATTTCCAACTAACATCGTTGCTTTTTTTTTTTTCGGTCCCATTTGCGCGCTGCGTGTGTGGCATAAGCGGCCACAGGTCTCTCTGTGTTTTTCTTCCTTCTTTGGGGGATATTCCGTTCGCTGCCTTCGCAAACATCGCCGAACCGCAACGGCTTTCTCTCTCTCTCTCTCTCTCTCTTTATCGCTCTCGCCCAGTGTCTCGCAGCCAGGTGTGAAAGCTCGTACGGATACAGCTTGTCGCCCAGCCCGCCCAGGATTTTTTTTTTCCCTCCTCCTGCAGCAACGAACTGCTCCTCATGTCTTGACGGCGACTGCACCCACAACAAATCCTTGCCCACCTTGGACGGCAGCCGGCAAATCCACCCACCCTCTCCTCTACTCTCCTCACCTCTTCTCTTCTCCTTCTTTCCTCGATCGAGGGAAAGGACGAGACCCAAAATAGAGGTGTGAGCCGCTGATCGAGGCACTCGTCATCCGCGTCCGCGCATCAACAGCCTCTCCGTCGCCGAGGCCTTCGAGCATCGCACCACAATGGGTGTTGACTCGAACAAGCCTCCTCCACTTCCTGCCCCGACCGAAACCGACTCCGTCACCCCCACCGAGCTGGAGACCAATGTGTCCAGGCCAAACGACGAAGCTTCCCACTACTCTCTGCCTGACGACGGCACACCCGTCACCATAAAAACTCGCGGTCACAGCGCCAATCGTTCCCAGACGTCGCTCCTCATTGAGTATTTCGAGGGTGGCAAGCCTGGCCCCGAGGGAACAGTCGAACGCAAACCCAGCGTCCGCGTGCGCCTGACCCCGTCCAAGAAGCACCGCGGCGACCACATCCAAATCACCGAGACCAGAAGCAACACCCGCAAGACCTCGCTGACCCGTCGTGTGCCTGTGCCGTCCACCACAGGAACCTCCTCGCACCTCGACGTTGAAGCTCTTGAGGGCGAGGACGCCGACAGCATGCGGTCCTACGCCTCCGCTACCGAGGAGTCCAATGTGTCGAGAAACCCAATCGACATAGAAATTGACCGCGGCGGACGGCGTCGTCGGCCGGCTAGTCCTCTGATTCCCGATGCTGATGCTCAGTCTTCTTACCTGGCTCCCAACATGTCCGACATCTCGGCAATTCCCCAGGACAGCTTCCTCGATGGAAATTCTGGCTCAACCGTACTAACAAAGAACTCTGAAAGGCGTAGTAAGAGCACGTCGCGGGGTAATGAGCTGGCGGCCGGTGTCACAGGCGCATTGGCTGGCGCCGCGATAGCTGATCATGCAAAGAGCAGTAGGAGCAAAAGACATAGCGGCGAAAGAAAAGTGTCGGGGGAAAGATCCTCAAGAGACAAAGATCGCAAGCACCGTTCGAGCAAGAGTCGGACAAGCAGTGTCAGCGAGAAGCAATCGGAAGGAACGCGATCACCCCGACGACGTTCCAGTCGGGGTCATGTTGACTCTGTTTTATCTGGGGCAGATTCCAGTCTTTTATCATCCAGCATTTCTCCCAGCCATCGTTCCTACGACCAAAGCTCGGTTCGCTCCGGAGCTTCCAAATCGTCCATTAATAACCCGAAACTACTCGAAACGGTGGAGGATGCCATTCGTCGACTTATCCTGCCGGAATTGAGCGCATTGAAGAGAGAGCAGAGCAAGCGCGAAAGCCGCCGCAGCTCCGTTACATCAACCGGAACAGGGACGTCTCTATCTCGCGAGGATCTGGGCGTAGACAGACGCAAGTCCGCCGATAAGCGCAGCGAAGCCGGCCGCGACAGCCGGCATCGAGAACGCAGAGACCGAGAAGCTCGCCACGACTATGTTGACTCTCCCAGAAGCGTTGCAGGCGAATCAGTTGAAGAATCCTCCATTGTCTCTGTCGATGATACACCACGGCGAAGCGATGGCGCGCTCAAGGCCGCCGTTGGAGGTGCGGCAGCAGCTGGGCTCGCCGCTGCTGCAATGAACGCAGCATCACCGTCATCCGAGGATAGAAGGCAGCGGAGGCGCCGGCGCGCTGATGGTTCAGCTCGAAGCAGAAGTGTAGGCCGCGAGAAGTACGATGAAGAGTTCCACGAGGAAGAGGTCCCCGCCCCGCCAATGCCGTTAATGAGCGAGATCAATCCCTCCGAAATGACGCGAACCTCAATTCTTTCGGCTGATACAGATCGGCCCCATTCCGCCATGGAGGAGAGAGCTTCTGCCCAGGAGGTTGCCCGGGGCAACGCCTCCCTTGGCTCCTCGCCTACGCCAACGCAACCAGCACCAATAACCAATTTGCAGCAGACTCTAGGCACGAAGCACGCCAACATTTCTCATGGCGATTTGAGAGAACTCTCTCGGACACGAACCGGAGATTTCTTGGAGCAGAGCGAGTTATCGGAGATCAGCCGAAGCCCTTCTTCACAAATCCGCGATGAATATGACGACTACGATGATCGAAGCCGTCTTACGGAGAGCGAAGCCGACTACGTGGATTCTGGCGAGTACGACTACTACAACACGCAGGATGTGCCGCCTCCATTGAAATATGTCCCTTATCAGCCAGAGAGGCGTGGGCTGAGCCCGATCTATAGTGTGTCCGGCTACACGGAGGCTGGTAGCGAAACGGCTGCCCAGCGTGACTCTAGGATGTCGCATGGGACCGCGTCGCCTACCAAGTCTGAAGCGTCTCACACCGATCCGAGAGCCTTCTCTCCAGCTTCAGTGCCAAGCAATGTGATGAGTCGGGGCTTCGATGAGCAGTCTGTGGATGATCGCAGCGTCAGAAGCAGTGGGCAAGACTACCGTAATAGTCAGTACACGGAGGGCAGCGAGATCGGAACTTCGACCGGCCAGGCCGTTCGCGGTATTGCTGCGAACCCTAACATCATCCATGTACCAAATGGGGTCGAGTCCAATGTAGCCTCACTCGTCGACGGCTCAATGCTTGAGTCTCAACTCACCACGGGTTCCGGATACGACTATAGGGACTCCCAGGTATCGTACGGCAACGAATCCAATCTTTCGTATGGACCGGACTCGTACGTTTCGTACGCCAAAGACTCCAATGTCTCCTACGATGACCAGTCCAACATTCAGCCCCGTTCGCGGGACGTCAGCCCAGAAAAGCGATCCGTCGCCTCCCAGCGGGAGTTCTTCGAGCAACGTGAGCGCGAGAGCAGCCGCACTCCGACTTCGAGCCGCCAGAGCCACCGATCAAGAGAATTTGCTGGAGAGTACGACCTTGACGAGTATGGAAGAAAGGTTGCTCCTGCTAGGTACAGGAACTCCCCTTCTACGTCTACACGGCACTCACCCACTGCCTCCGAAAAGGCGATTGCCGCGGGAGCTGTCGGCGCAGCTGCTGCTGCTCTCAAGGCTGCCAAGGACAAGACGAAGCAACCGACCGTGGAGGAGGTTGACGAGGAGCATGCTGAAGAATGGGTTCCCGAAGGCGTCACGAGGAACAAGTCCTTCAAGCAGCGAGCGATGGAGGGCCGCGAGCCTGCAAACACCCCAGCTCACAGTGTCGACCGTCTTGACCTTGAGGACAAGCCCAAGATGGGTGCTAGTGCCATGCCGACCTTTGACGATCCGATGCCCGAGGTTGGCTACGTAGACGACGATGCTCTGACCAACCCGTCGCTGGTCCGCGAGCCGCTCGGAGGCAGCGACCACAACGATGGGGACCACTGGCCGGGCGACATCACCCCTCGCCAAGGCACGCCCCGCCAGAGCGACTACGACCAATCTTTCGAGGAGTACAACTCGGAAAAGCACAGCCCGCGCGGTCACGGTGGTTATGGGATGGCCGCTGCGGGTGCTGCCATGGGAGCCGCCGCTGGTGCAGCCATGGCCCACCATCGACAAGCCAGTGGAGAACATGAGGACGAGTGGCGGCGCACGTCGGCTGAGCGAAAGCGTGATACCGTCATTACGAATCCTTATGATGGCGCGAGCCCCGTGGATCACCCGGACCTGCTCGGTGGCAGAGGATTCGAAGACTATGCTGCTGGGTACCACGCGAACAGTCCGGGTGGGCACAAGAATCTGGATGAGGGCTACATCTCGCAAGGTCCCATTCACTCGCCCAATATGCAGCCCACTAGCAAGGCCATGATGCCCTTTGGCGATATGAACGCGGAAGACCCTTTCTACGCACCTCAACACTCACGGCACCTGAGTGGTCTTTCCCAGGGCATGAACTCGCCGCTGTATGATGCTGCCACTGGCAACGGTATCGACAGGATCGAATCCAAGGACATTATTGCCTTGATGCAACATGTGAGTATTTGAGTATGAAATTGTTGACAAGGAAATGGCTAACGTACTCTAAGCTCATGGTCCGCGATGCTCAACGAAGCGCCCGTGACACGGAGATTCTCGTCACGCTGGTCCGCTCTGCGGCTGAAATGCGCAACTCTTTTGATGACCTCAAGAAACTTCTAGCCAACACCGAGGACGTTATCATCAAGGAGGTTCAGGAGAACACTGACGAAACGGTCAAGAACGCCGTCGCCGGTTCCCGTGCTTACCCTGGTAGTCTCCCTCGCTCTATCAAAGGCTACAGCGCTGCCTCTCAGAATAGCACCCTCGATGATACCGCCAAGAAGACCAACTTCTTCCGCAAGGCGCTCAAGGGCCTCGGCAATAAGGGCGCCAACGATCTCAGCAGAATCGAGGATATGCTCATGCAGCTACTGGGTGAGGTTGATACACTCAAGGCACAGACCATGAGACCCGGCATGGTTAGCGGCCGGCCATCTTACGAGAACCTCACCCCGGAGATGCAGTATGAGCAAGATCGGGGCTACGAGCCCGAAGGTCAGGCTGGTACCTCCAGTACTAGCCAGGGCAGTCACTCGGGGATGTCATCATTTGCTCAATCTCGCGGCCCTTCCAAGATGGCCTACGAACCCAACCGCATCAGCACCGTCCACGAAGATAACGAGGAGGACTACATCTCCCAGAACAATTACCATGAGCCACAGGGTATGCTGACGCCGACTCGGGAGTTCCAGCGTGGCGGTTCCGTGCCCTTGGGCACCCCTCCCCAGCCCATGGCCGCTCAGAACGCATCGTTGAGCAATGACAATACTCCAAAGACGGACAAGGGCAAGAAGCACAAGAGAGGATCATCGAGTTGGTTCCCAAAGATTTCTCGGTGGTCTGAGTCGACGGCTACAAGCGTGAGCAAGGCTTTCCGCGGCAGCGGCTCGAGCAAGAAGGAACACGACGACGAATTCCTGCAACACCCTCCGTCCCGATCTGGATCCGATCTCCGATACGATGACCGATATCAGAACGACTTTGGTGGCAGTGACCAATTGCACTCTGGTTTCTCCCAGCAGGATCTCGCAGCTCCCCAACCCCCGCACCTAGAGCCTCCTGCCACCTACATGACCCCGGAGGACCCCAAGTACAAGGCGCACCGCAACTCGGTCAATCTTCAACACCCCCAGCCTCGTCAAGGACAGACTGAGAGGTTCAAGGCTAACCTCGAAAGCCAAGCATACGACTATGACACGCCAATGTCTCCCAGATCTGCAGATTGGGCAGGCTCGGCCACTAGCTTGCACCGCTTCCCCCCAAATGCCAATAGCTATAGCAATAGCAATGGCTCCCCCGCGACGGGTGGTGACTACTACACCTCCTCCCCCGCCGGCCCACCCAGGCCGCCTAAGGAGCCCATGGATGAGATGACCCATACGCCTGCTAAGAAGCGCATCTCCAACTTGGCCTTGAAGAGCAGTCCCCTTCCTTACAACAGTGTTGAGAGTGGCTACGGTACCGGCCCTGGCACACATGCCGCCAGTACTAGCAACTATACCGGCAGCCCGAAGCCGGAGAACCGCAATCTCAGCGGTGCCCGTGGCATGCCTGCGCGTAGGCCTTCCGGGCCCCGGGCCATGACCCCCAAGAGTGCGGAGGAAGAAGCCGCTAGAGAAGAGCGACGTCGCAAGAGAGGTGAGCACGCTCTGCCAACAGCAATTCGATGCACAATCTAATTGACTATTCTAGACACCTTTGGCACTGTCGCTAGCAACGAAACCGACACCTTTTAGACAAAAAGAATCCTCGCTACAGAGAATCGTTTGCGTACAACAAACAAAATAAGCACTACCACATGAGTTGATGCTACTGGATAGCTTGAACCACATGATCAGCTATAATCATTGAACATATTGGAAGCAGATTCTTTCATCTGCTATAGAGATGCAGCGGCAACCAACCAAAAAGAAGGGGAAAGTTGTACAGCCGCAGGGATGAAGCGGAAGGGGATGACGGGGTGGGATTTGGTTTGGTTCGCTACTCAGCCTAACGACGACATGACACGCAATTGATGGCTTTTGCGTTTTAGCGATGTTTTCGAGGTGGTGGAGGGGGGGATGGAACAACAGCACAGCATGACCTCAATTGAGCATGTTGAGTTGAGGCAGTGCCAAAGGAAGAAGGCATGGAATAGGTTTGGAACGCGCGACACAGTTGGTTGATACCACATTCTCGATATTGGGCTGCTTTTTTTTTCTTTCTTTTTTTTGAAGAGCAGCCGTGACGCATGGCAGATATCATTAGGGGTTTTGACTGTAATAGTAGTCGTGGATAATGGAACCCCTACTTCGCCCTTATGATTTTGATCAAACGATGTGAAGTGCATTCCCAGATGAAGGGGGCAGCAGAATTGTGAGGTTGAAGGACATGAGGTTACTATGTCATCAAAGCATAACTTGGGAATATAGAAACCGGGACCCAGAGTCACTCGTGCCCTTTACGATTTATCAACCATGATGACTGCAGCCGCAGTGCTATATCAAAGGTTAGTGGAGTGAGGTGGCTCTTTATCTGTGGATTAGTAAAGCTCTCGCGCGCGCAGGCGCTGGGGCACAGGCGCAGGCAGGTTGGACGAAGTGCAAATGAAGGCAGGTAATTTGTCTTGCGGATAGGATGTAGGCGTGCTGACATGTGAGGAAAGAAGCACGCCATCTTCACGGAAGATTCCGTGCATATCCCAAGGGTACCTGGGAGTCAGGGTGAGTGAAGAGGGAGATATGTCTGGAAGACACGACGATGGAGGAATCGATACCCGGTACTTTTATATTTGTCCGACTGGATGGGTCGGAAACTTGGACTGTGCTTGAATTAGAGCGCTCTTGAAATTCGGTTAACGTTAACAATGCGCGGCTGCCTAATCGACGATCTAGCCCGCGCGGGTAATTATCAATCCCTCAATGGAGACCTCCGTCTCAGGTAAACGTAAACGTAGTTAACCTTGGATGGGGGAATCCACATAGAGCAATGCGTATACTCGTACGCCTTACTGGCTACGCCACTAGTGATGGTAACGTTTGTAATGTCCTTGTCTATACGAGGACTGTGTGCGGATATTCTAGTGGTGATCTCTACGCGCGATGCGTAAGCCGGTACAAGATAGATACATTTCGAACGAGTCGTGAGAAACTGGCAGAAAGGAAAGGATATATAAAAGGAAGAGGCATCAGATGGCCTCGAAGATGAAGAGGAAAGAATCTCATCCAGCATCAGATCTCAGACAACACCAATATCCTCCGCCCTCGTCCTCCATCAACCTAGAATTCATATTCAAATCAACTTCCCAAAGAAACCAAACAATGTCCAACAAACCAATCCTCCTCATCCTCGGCGCAGGCCGCAACATTGCCGCCGGCGTAGCATCCCGCTTCTCCACCGCAGGCTACGCCATCGCCCTCGTCTCCCGCAGCTTCCCCCCCGAAGGCGGCCCCTCCGCCACAACCGACCCAGAAACAGGCCACCTCCGCATCCGCGCCGACCTCGTCGACCCGGCACAGGTCGTCTCCGCTTTCGCCGAAACAAGGCGCCATTTCGGTGGACGGGCGCCGCGCGTGGTGGTCTACAACGCCGCTACCGTGAGCTCGCCGCCCGACGCGGACAACATGTTTAGCCTGTCGCGCGAGGCGTACGAGAGGGACGGGACGGTGATGAATACCTCTGCGTGGGTTGCTGCTGGGGAGGCTGTCAAGGGGTGGAATGAGGCTGGTGTTGGGGATGGGGAGGAGGAGGCGGAAGCGAAGAAGGGGAGGTTTATTTACACGGGCAACTTTTTGAACGAGACGATTTTGCCGTTGGCGGAGTATGTCACGCTCGGGGTTGGCAAGAATGCGGCGTGGTATTGGGTTAATGTTGCTGATGGGCTATATAAGGCGTCCAAGGGGTGGAGGTTCTTTTATGCTGACGAGAGGAAGGAGGATGGTAGTTTTATTGGGGATACGCCTGGGCCTGCATTGAGCGGGACATTTTACTTGGAGCTTGCTGAGGGTGCGCGGGATTTGCCTTCTA